>CAUYQU010017872.1:0-31258 GCA_963574635.1 Cheracebus regulus | reverse complement strand
GTTATGATTTCCATTCTTTTGCATTTGCTGAGGAGTGATTTACTTCCAATTATGTGGTCAGTTTTAGAGTAGGTGTGATGTGGTGCTGAGAAGAATGTATATTCTGTGGGTTTGAGATGGAAAGTTCTGTAAATGTCTATTAGGTTTGCTTGGTCCAGGTCTGAATTCAAGTCCTGGATATCCTTGTTAATTTTCTGTCTCATTGATCTGTCTAATAATGACAGTGGGGTGTTAAAGTCTCCCACTATTATTGTGTGGGAGTCTAAGTCTCTTTGTAAGTCATTAAGAACTTGCTTTATGTATCTGGGTGCTCCCGTATTGGGTGCATATATATTTAGGATCATTAGCTCTTCTTGTTGCATTGATCCTTTTACCGTTATATAATGTCCCTTTTTGTCTCTTTTGATCTTTGTTGGTTTGAAGTCTATTTTTTCAGAGACGAGAATTGCAACTCTTGCTTTTCTTTGCTCTCCATTTGCTTGGTAAAGCTTCCTCTATCCCTTTATTTTGAGCCTATGTGTATCCTTGCATGTGAGATGCATTTTCTGTATACAGCACACAGATGAGTTTTGGCTTTTATCCAATCTGCCAGTTTGTGTCTTTTGATTGGGGCATTTAGCCCATTTATATTTAGGGTTAATATTGTTATGTGTGGATTTGATTCTGCCATTTTGATGCTAGCTGGCTGTTTTGTCCGTTAGTTGATGCAGTTTCTTCATTGTTTTGTTGCTCTTTACCATTTGGTATGTTTTTGGAGAGGCTGGTACTGGTTGTTTCTTTCTATGTTTAGTGCCTCTTTCAGGAGCTCTTGTAAAGCAGGCCTGGTGGTGATGAAATCTCTGAATACTTGCTGGTTCACAAAGGATTTTATTTTTCCTTCACTTATGAAGCTTAGTTTTGCTGGATATGAAATTCTGGGTTGAAAGTTCTTTTTTTTAAGGATGTTGAATATTGTCCCCCACTCTCTTCTGGCTTGTAGGGTTCTGCTGAGAGATATGCTGTGAGTCTGATGGGCTTCCCTTTGTGGGTAACCCGACCCTTCTCTCTGGCTGCCCTTAGCATTTTTTCCTTCATTTCAACCATAGTGAATCTGATGATTATGTGCCTTGGGGTTGCTCTTCTTGAGGAATATCTTTGTGGTGTCCTCTGTATTTCCTGGACTTGAATATTGGCCTGCCTTGCTAGGTTGGGGAAGTTATCCTGGATAACATCCTGATGAGTGTTTTCCAGTTTGGATTCATTCTCTCCATTGCATTCAGGTATACCTATCAAACATAGATTAGGTCTTTTCACATAGTCCCATATTTCTTGGAGGCTTTTTTCATTTCTTTTTACTCTTTTTTCTATAATCTTACCTTCTTGTTTTATTTCATTGAGTCGATCTTCAATCTCTGATACCCTTTCTTCTGCTTGGTCGATTCGGCTATTGAAACTTTTGTATGCTTGGCGAAGTTCTCATGTTGTGTTATTCAGCTCCTTAAGTTATTTACATTCTTCTCTAAGCAATTTATTCGCATTAGCATTTCCTCAAACCTTTTTTCAAGGTTCTTAGTTTCTTTGCATTGGGTTAGAACATGTTCTTTTAGCTCAGAGACGTTTGTTACTACCCACTTTCTGAAGCCTGTTTCTGTGAATTCATCAGACTCATTCTCCATCCAGCTGTGTTCCCTTGCTGGTGAGGAGTTGTGATCTCTTGGAGGAGGTGAGGTGTTCTGGTTTTTGGTGTTTTCATCCTTTTTGTGCTGGTTTCTTCCCATGCTTATGAATTTATCTACCTGTTGTCTTTGTAGTTGGTGACTTTTGGACGGAGTCTTTGAGTGGAACTCCTTTTTGTTGATGATGAAATAACTTCTTTCTGTTTTTTTAGTTTTCCTTCTAACAGTCAGGTGCTCTGCTGTAGGACTGCTGGAGGTCCACTCCAGACCCTGCTTGCCTGGGGATTACCTGTTGTGGCTGCCAAACAGTGAGGGTTGCTGCCAGTTTCTTCTTCTGTTATCTTTGTCCCAGAAGGATACCTGCCAGATGTCTGCCTGAGCTCTTCTTTGTGAGGTGTCTCTTTGGATATACAGGTATCAGGGAGCTGCTTGAGGAGACAGTCTGTACTTTATAGGAGCTCAGGTGCTGAGTTGTGAGCTCCTTTGTTCCATTCAGAGCTGCTGGGCAGGTATATTTAAGTCTGCTGCAATGGAACTCATCACTGCCTCTTTTCCCAGGTGCTCTGTCCTGGGAAGGTGGCACTTTATTTATAAGTTCCTGATGTGCTGCTGCCTTTTTTCAGAGATGCCCTGCCCAGCAAGGTGATAGTCTAGTCACAGTCTGCCAGCAGAGGCGTTATTGAGCTGTCATGTGCTCTGCCCAGCTGCTGTGTGACCTTCCTTGGGGTTTTGTTTACAGAGGTATAGTTAGAACTGCCTCGTGGTCTGCCTCAGTAATGGCAGACTGCCTGGACTACACCTTTACCTGTTCATTGTAATTAGAATGACTCTTGTTTCTTATTCAGCCAGTCTACTTGCCATCCCAAAAAAATGCTGTCATGGTGAACCTAGATTGATACCCTCTCTTCTCACTCCACACTCTCATTATATCCCTTCCTTTCAAGCACCTAGGTTGGACCAGTCTGTATCAGGCCAGCTTACCTACTCTACAACACATCAGTATCCTCTACCTGTCTCTAGTCTTGATCCTTCTTTCTGTTCTAACCTTATGCTGACTACTTTGTTAGTTAAATTTGTACCTCTATGTCTTTTTTTTTATTCTTAAAGTCAAATCTTTCAAAGCCATATTATAAATTGTCCAAATTCTATTATTTATAACCTAATAATATCTTAATATATTTAATAAGATCAAGAAAACCCCTGCAATTCATTACTCTCTATTCCTAGAGATTATGATAATATAGAAATGGAAATGTGATTTATGTATCATCAAGTATCTAAGAACCTGCTTATCCTAAGAGAAATGGTAAAGAAAGATTTTATTATTGCCTTCTAAAAGACACAGTGACTAAGCCAGAGAAAGGTCAACTGGACAGAAGTTACCCATGATTCGCTTTCTATACCAAAATTAACTTTATGATTCAAGTCTATTTCCATACTCCTCCTATAATCTTTTGTTTTTTTCTTCAGTAATTTCTTATCTCAACAAAAACCCTGCATGATTTTCATAAAGGTGTTTATCTTATAAACTGAAGTTTGTCTCTGCTGTTTAGATATTTATTTCTGTTTAAGCTGTATCCCCTGAAGATCATTGTTCTAACAGTCTCCATTACTCTAGAGGGGCAAGAAAAGGAGAAAGAAAATAACTGGCTTTCTTCTCTTCTCCTTACTATTCCTGCTGCTGTCACTGCTTTTTCAATTAGGTTCTCTAATTGTTAAATGTTGTGCTAATAAAGCACAGAATGAAGAGTAATATAGAAAAACAGAGTGCAGACCTGTAGGAAGCTTTCTCATTAGCCACTAAGTCAAAATTTCCTGATTTTTGTTGTTCTCAAGTTAGCTAAGGATTAAAAATAATAATGGCCAGGCACCATGGCTCACATTTGTAATCCCAGCACTTCAGGAGACCAAGGTGGGTGGATAACCTAAGGTCAGGAGTTTGAGACCAGCCTGGTTGGATCTCAAACTAAAAGTTTAAATGAAACCCTGTCTCTACTAAAAGTCCAAAAATTAGCTGGGCATGGTGGCTCACGCCTATAATCCCAGCTACTAGTTAGGCTGAGGCAGGAAATTCACTTGAACCCAGGAGGCAGAGGGTGCAATGAGCTGACATGACACCACTGCGCTCCAGCCTGGGTGACAGAGCAAGACTGTGTCTAAAAAACAAACAAGCAAACAAAAATAATAACATGTAAATACATTAATAGCTTAGCAAGTGCTCAGTAAATTTTAAGCCCCCCTTCCCACTTTGGTACACTCCCATAAAAAATTCAGTTCAATTATTTTTCTGTAATCCCAAATTGTGTGATGTTGCAATTATGGTCAACCATTCAGAAACCACAATGTTTTTTAAAAATTTTTTTCATTTTGAATATCAACCCTCTAGTAATTGTATTCATTAGAATGATCTTTATTTGAACGTCTTTTCTTCACAACCTTGAGTTGCTGAACATTTCTACATAATCAGGATCTATAGGCTTCATTTGACTTTCTTTGTTGAATTACCAGCAGAAATACAGAACTGCTTTGTGCAGTTTATTTCAGTTTTGAAGGCAGGTAATTTACTAATCCTCCTTTCAGATGCTGCCTTTGTTCTTCCCTGAGATGTGTATTGACTGAATGTTTCAAGGGCTTCATTGTTTAAAGTCAATGAGGAAATGAAATTCCCCTTGATAAACTAAACTTGTTGACCTAGTCCTTTGCAGACATTTTTTAAAAAATCAATGTATAAATATATGTTGTTGGAAGTGATTATACCTCTTGGTGAAATAAGTAGCTGCCTGTCTTTGTAAGGGCTAATATCTTTTTTTTATTATTATTTTATATTTTTTGTGGGTAATATTTTTATTTATTTATTTATTTATTTATTTATTGTTGTACTTTAGGTTCTGGGGTACATGTGCAGATCTTGCAGGACTGTTGCATAGGTACACACATGCCACAGTGGTTTGCTGTCTCCTTCCCCACATCACGTACATCAGGCATTTCTCCCAGTGTTATCCCTCCCCAACCTCCACACCCCCTGCTGTCCCTCCCGTAGCCCCCCACCACTCAACAGACCCCAGTGTGTGATGCTCCCCTCCCTCTGCCCATGTGTTCTCATTGTTCAACACCCACCTATGAGTGAGAACATGTAGTGTTTGATTTTCTGTTCTTGTGTCAGTTTGCTGAGAATGATGGTTTCCAGATTCATCTGTGTCCCTACAAAGGACACAAAGTCATCCTTTTTTATGGCTGCATAGTATTCCATGGTGTATATGTGCCACATTTTCCCTGTCCAGTCTATCATCGATGGGCATTTGGGTTGGTTCCAGGTCTTTGCTATTGTAAACAGTGCCGCAATGAACACACATGTGCATATGTCTTTATAATAGAACAATTTATAATCCTTTGACTATATACCCAGTAATGGGATTACTGTGTCAAATGGTATTTCTATTTTATTTCTAGATCCTTGAGGAATCGCCACACTGTCTTCCACAAAGGTTGAACTAATTTACCAACAGTATGAAAGTGTTCCTGTTTCTCCACATCCTCTCCAGCATCTGTTGTCTCCAGATTTTTTAATTGTCGCCATTCTAACTGGCATGAGATGGTATCTCAATGTGGCTTTGATTTGTATTTCTCTAATGACCAGTGATGATAAGCATTTTTTCATATGTTTGTTGGCCTCATAAATGTCTTCTTTTGAAGAATGACTTTTCATATCTTAATATGAAAATATCTTAATATGTTAATATCTTAATACGAGAGCATAATTTTCTCTCTGATGAAACTTTAACCATCCAAAGATGCTAGCAATGATGCAAGGAGTAGGACATTGAATAAAAACATTAATAATATACATCTACAAATCTTTATTCTCATAGACTCTTGAATCTACACTTAAGTGAATCTACACTTAAGTGAACAATTCACTTCCTTGGTATTATTTCTAAACCTTTTGCAATGCATCCTCTTCCCCAGTGACCTATATCTGAGAATGATATGCAAGCCCTGCTGCTCCCATACTATCTTACTCCCCACTTTTCACAGCCTTTCACTGAAGGAGACATTTCCTGGAGAAATGAGGAACATTGACCAAGAAGTAGAAGACAGTGGGTTCTGTGACTACATTCCACAATTTCTCCTCACTTTTAGCAAATCACTGAAACTCTCTAGACATCATGGATCTCATCTGTAAAACAGAAATTTTAATATCTTATCTTTCTAACATTAAATGGTCCCTGAATTCTCTTTCAACTTTAAGACTCACACACACACACACATACACATACACACACACACACACACACACACACACACACACACACACAGAATAGACTTTAAGCCTTATCTAATATAAACTATGTTTCCAACATGGGACTACATGCTTCAACTATGTTATTTAATTAATAGGTTTAAGGTATCTGATCCTCTCCTACCTGACAGGTCTATTATGAGGAAAATATAAAAAAAAAAAATCAAAGTACTTTAAAGATCTATAAAATATACTCTATAAAAGAAAACACTGTTGTTATGGAAAGCAAAACAAATAGCGTAATAGCACACAAATGTCTGTAAGGTAAAAGCAAAGATATACGTGGTCAGAAAAGCATACCCAGAAAAACATATTGGAGGAGGATAGGTAGGCCAAGGCAACAAAAAAACGTAGCTAGAATTCTGTGAGCTAAATCAGACTTAAACAAAAATGTCACCTCTGGAAAAGGTCAAGCAGAAAAGGGAAGAAAAATAATAAAAGAAGTATGGCCAAACAGCACAATGAGCATCAGAAGCCTCAACTAAATGTGAACTTCTCACTTTGACTTGAATATAAGTGCTTCACACCTATACGTTAGAAAGCCTGCTTCATAAGCGAAATCCTGATGTGAGTGGATTTTCGTAGTAGAAGTTGCGGAAGATGCCTGAGTTCTGTGTCTCAGTCCATGCATTCTATCAAAAAGATAATAAAGTCCAGAAACAAGATAGGATAATCTCTAAACTGAAATAATTCAGAGTAAGTAGGACCTCAAAACCACAGGAGAACGTGAAATAACTTAGAACATGAAAATCTTAGGATATGTGTTAAATTTACTTTGGATTCAGGTCTGAACCTAACCATCTGAGATAATATGGGTAAGATGGCCGACCCCACCTGGTATTTGAATGAGAACAAGGATGATGATCATGATTATGATCACAGTCACTGTGGTCATGAGTGGCATTGGTATCAAGAGAGTTTGTACTTCCATAGAAATGTGTCACTAAGGAAGAAGCAGGATCAGTAAGCCCTCAGTGATAAAAAAGGGAATATTAATGAAAAAGAAGGGCCTTCCAACCAATGTAGTTAGCAAAAATTTTGAACCAAAAAATTACAGATCATTTATAATGGAATAAATAAGTTAGGATGGAAGAGTGGTGAACATTCCAGAAAAGAAAAGTGAGACCTTGAAGAAGATGCTGTGAGATTAGACTACATTTTAACATGCACAACAAGATCTCATAAAATTAGCATTCCTTTTTGAATCATAATTATTGTAACATTAAAGGAAATAAAAAGAAATAATTGAAATGAAATAGTAGTCTTCTTCAATAAATGTCTTGGATACTATTTCAACTAATAGAACAGATGCATTTCCAGAACTCATTTATAATAGTAAGATGAAAAAACCACATAAAATGAAGGTGACTAATGTGATAGAGAGAAAAATAAAAAACTGGACTTAAAGTTTCAGGATTTAAATTCAGGCCCTTACTTAGTTATTGTAAATTATTTATTGAATGTCTATATGCCTGACTTTGTGTTATATGCAACACAGCTAACATAGTCATTGCCCTGCAGAAACTCAGAGTCTACTGGGGCAAACATGAAAACAGATAACTTTATTACAACTTATAAATACTACCTTAAAAATGTGACCTGTAAATACAGTGAAGTATAGCAATAAAGAGCACTGACTCAGAAGCTAGACCATCTGAGTTCAAATTCTGGCTCTAACAATTAATAACTGTGTGATACTGAGTGAATTACCTAACATTTCAGTGCTTCAGTCTGCTGTGTTATAAAATGGAGATGCTACAATTGCCTTCTGGGGTTATTGCAAGGATTACATAAATTGAAAATTCAAACTACTTAAAACAATTCCTGGTACATAAAGAGGACTGTGCTACCACCATCCTCTTCACTAACCTCCCATTCTTCTTCATCACCATTGCTATGGAAACACTGAAAGTGCAGGAACAAATCTTATTCAAGAAAAATACAAAAAGCTTCACAAAGCAAATGGCATTGAAAGTGAGTCTCAAAGAGTAGTATCAGCTTTACAGGTGGAGAAACTGAAAAGTATGTGCCAAATGGAGTGGACCACACACATCCGAAAGTAAAGAATCAGGACAAGCCCTGCTGAATTGTGGCGTACATGTGTGGTGAGACTGAAGAGGTAAGATGCAACAAAACAGTAAGAAATGACATGGATGTGGTGTCTTTTATGTAGGTGAGTAACATAATTTATTTGTTAGGATGATGACCCTGGTGGCTCTGTAGAAGACCCTAAAATCTCAGTGGCTTTCAGCAAGAAAGGAATATTTCTCACTGCATTACATGTTAGCTGTGGGTCACTTGCACCTTTGCTCCTTTTCTCCTCATTCTAGTAGCCAGGGCCAAATGAATGCCCCTCATTTGGGGCATTCCTATTCTCTCTCAGTAGAGGGCAAAGATTGGGGACAGAACAACATGATGGCTTTTAAAACTTCTATGCTATGGTGGCATATCATTTCTGCTCACATTTTATTGGCTAAAATGAATCATATGGCCAATTCTGATGTCGATGAGATAAGGAAGTGTAATTCTCCCAGCGGCAGGAATGCCAGAAATTGTGGCAAAATCTGACTTCAGCAGGGGAGGGAGCTATAAATCTCTTATGGTGAAGGGCAGACATTTTTTTGAAAAATCTGTCATCTTGGTTATCTATTATATAGCATATTCCCTGAAATAGTGGCTTGAAGATTTCTTATGCTCATGAATCTCAGGTGCTCACATAGGGCTAGTGTGGAGTAAACAAGTGGCTTTATTCACTTGCCAGATTGCTTAGTGGAAACGGCCCAAAGGTTCGATTCAACTGAGCTTCTCTCCCTCTTCCTATAGTCTCAGAGTCTCTCCATGTGGTTCCTCCAGCAGAGTGAGCAGTGGTCAGACTTACCGGTGCTCAGGGCTTCAAGGTAGAAATTGTCAGTCCTCTGAAAGTCATTATACTCTGTTGGTCAAAAATGGGGTCACAAGCCAACCTAAATGCAAAGGGAGAAGAAATTAACCTTAACTCTTGAGGCGGGAGGGTCAAAGAATCTGTAGGTATTCTCCTTATATGTAAAGGGCAGATGGGGGCAGATTAGGGACCTATATCTAAGATGGAATAAGAAGTATATGTTGATCATCTAAATGTGGAATAGATAAGAACAAATAGAATCGTGGAGAAACATTATCGAAGGTAAGGGGGTTATTTCTCCAATATTCAAACATAAGGGCTGAAAGAATTCATATCACAAAAATAAAAAATTACTTTATATATCCGGAATGATCCAACAAATTAAAAGGAAAAAATTTCAGTCAAGATGGGGATCACATCCAAGAGATTTATTTCAAGATGTTATTTATGCGCTTGTAAAAGTGCTACAGCAACATACAAAGAAAGCATATGTTAAATCAAAATAAACTTTATTTTAGAAAGTCACTTTAAGTATGTGGTGATATAATTAAGCCTTATTAATATGCTGTTTATTTAACAGATTAAAATGCGTGAGAGCCATGTCCCATTCATCTTAATTAGACAATACGCTTGTCACAATTATTTGCTTTATATTTTCATTTTTATGAATATTTTGAAGCTATCCATTGATGCTATTAGGATCAACCTTCCCTTTGGTTTATAGTTCTGTGATCCCAATGCCACAGCTCTCTTGAGGCACTACGCAGCATTTCTCACCTGACTCTGCCAACGCCTGGCTCTTAGATCTGTTTTTGGGCTGAGAATAGCTACAAGAAAATAACTGTAAAGATTTTAGTGTTCTCAACAAGGACGTCTTTCTCTCTGATCTTCAGATTTCAAAAAATTTTCTATCCCAAATATTGTAAACAGCTATGGGTGTGAAATAATAGATACTGGTTGACATAGAATATCAAATTCTAGAGACTCAAGAGATTTTCAAGATTACGCTCTCCAGTTTGTTTATTTGTTCATTTGTTTCTTTGTTTGAGACAGGATCTCACTCTGTCACCCAGGCTGGAATATAGTGGCATAATCACAGCTTACTGCAGTCTTGAGCCCTGGGCTCAAATAATCCTTCCACCTCAGCCTCCTGAGTAGCTGGGAGTGGCACAACCTACCACACCATGCTAATTTTTACATTTTTTTGTAGAAACAGGAGTCTCCTTGTGTTGCCCATGCCGAACTTGAACTCCTGGGTCCAAGCAATCCTCTAGCCTCAGCTTCCCAAAATGCTGAGATTATAGGTGTCAGCCACTGTGCCTGATCTTCTCTCCAATTTTTTCCAAACTCAGTCGTTCACTCACCACTTTCTGTATGTCGTAAACCACTAATAGCTTTTTCCTATAAATTGATTTACAGTTTTTACTTAATATATTTTAAGTGGAAAAGTATGCATTGCTCTTGTAATGGAAAATTAGTTGAATTTGCCATAAATTGTTGGTGATACTATAAATGAATATACTGAAATAAAACAGTATTACTAATGAAACAAAGCAATATTGCTCTAGCTCGATGTTGCTTGCCAGAGGCGTGGAACCTGCGGTTCCTTCACATTGTTAGAATGGAGATTCTGAAGCTTGAGATTACCGGAGAAGTTAAGTGACTCATCCAAGGTCACACAGCTAAGGAAAAAAAATTGCTGTGTGTAGTTGGAGTTGCTGCCAGACCCAAGATTTTCCACTCCACTATGGAAACCTAATTCTTTCCATATTCCTGACATATTCAAGAAGATATTCCTTGTTGAGCTACTCATAAAGTCAAAGTAAACTTTTGAATAAATCAGCAAACATTTATTAAATTTGTACCATGTTCCCAGGACAGGACTACTTGCTGAGGGTTAAAAAACTAAACCTAGGATCTCTGGCCCCTAGATAGGTACACTCTTTCTGTGATTATTAAGAAAGAACATAAGCATAGAAACTTCAAGTATTACCCTCAATAAACTTGAGGGGTAGAGTCTACAAAACAATAATGGTCAAATAAATGGGAAAGTTTTATAGGAAAAGATGACTTGAACTAAGCTATTGCTTTAGGTAGAGTGTCATTATGCTATAATGACACTTATTGTAGTGATTATTGACACTTATTGATACCTAATGTGGTGATTAAGAGCATGATCTCAGAAGCTAGATCACTAGGGTTCCAATCCCAACTCTTCTTACAAAATATGTGATCTTCAGCAAATTATATAAACCATCTCTCTTCCTCTAGTATAAAATGTGGCAATAATGGTACATTTCAGATAGGGTTGATTTAAAGACTCAGGATTCCAGGGGTAAAACTAATGACCCAATTATCCTAAAAAAAAGTCTAGGAGAATTTATTTCCAAAGAGGTCATCATCAAAGGCATGTATATGAGAAAACCACAAAGAACCTGAATTCTTAGCTGCTGACCTCTTGCCATTTCTGGACTAAGGGATGAAAGGAGGGGATTTTTGCTGACGCCCAAAAGGCGAATCATGTAGCCTGTCTCCCTGTGAAGACAAGTGTCCTTTGATGAAGCCAGGGAATTAACACTCAGATTTCACATTCTACCTTCCTTCTAGTTTCTGACAAGTCTCTATGATGCCCCTACCCAGCAGAAGGTAGATGGCCGCCTTTTTGATGTAGCCCATGCTGGTTAGTGTCCTAGAACAAAGAGCAGAATGATAGCTCTTGTAAGGACCATCATTAACTAATATGTATAAATAGTTAAAACATGTCTGGTACAGAGTAATACCCAATACATAATTACTATTACTAGTATGTGTATTACTTCTATGTTATTAGTATTCAGCATGATTTCCAGCATTTGGTAAGTGCTTAAAAACATTCAAGTAATGAGTAGAAGATGAGAGGCCCAGAAGCAGGATAGGAGTTGCTATAGCATGTTGATACAATATAAGTTATAGTCATATATATACAATCCATCATAAATAGATCATTGAAAATGACATGAGTTTGAATTAGCTGGAATTTCAATGTTGGAGAATAGTGAAAGATAATGTTGTAAGGATAGTTCCTGAAGTCATTAGAAAACGAAAGTCACATTATTAAAATACATACTGTTCCACACAGAGAGACAAGATAGGAAGCAGTTAGGGGCGGTGAGGTACAAGAGAAAGATTCAAGCTTTGAGGCACAGAAACATGTTCATCCAGATCTGCGTGACATTGAGCAAGTTCTTTTTTTTCTCTGAGTCTGTAATGGTTAATTTTATGTGTCAATTTTACTAGGCTATGAAATGCCTAGACATTTAGTCAAACATTATTCTGAGTGTGTCTGTCAGGGTGTTTCTAGATGAGATTAACATTTGAATCAGCAGACTGAGTACAGCAGATAGCCCTCCCTAATATGGGTGGGCCTCATGCAATCAACTGAAAACCTGAACAGAAGAGAAAAAAAAGCTGAGTAGGAGGGAACACTCTTTCTGCCTGGCTGCTGAGCTGAGACATTGGTCTTTGCTGGCCTTCAAGCTCAAACTGAAACATGGACTCTTCTTGGGTCTTCAGTCTGTCCACTTTTAAACTGGAACTTAAGCCATTGACTATCCTGGTACTCATGCCTTCAGACTCAGACTAGAGCTGCACCATGGGCTCTCTTGGGTCTCTGGACTGCAGATCTTGGAACTTGCTAAGCTCTATACTCACAATTCCTTATAATAGCTAGATATAGATATAGACAGATGATATAGATATAGATATTGACCTCCTGTTTTTTCTGTTTCTCTAAAGAGCCCTGATTATTACAGATAGCACTAGTACCCTAATTTAGAAAATAGAGATTGTCAGTAAGAGTCGGTGAGTAAAATTCTATGGAAAGCAACTGACACATAGTACGCATTTAATGAACATGTCTTTTCCCTCTGAGAGTTGAGAGATTGAAAGCACAGCCAGTAAAATAGAATGGACGGCTATCTTTCTAATAGATGTCCTTCCTGCCTCTAGTCTTTAATAGAGTTCATTAATATCTATCAAACATTTCTAGGAATGGAAATATAAAGCCATCGTTGCTATATATGTGGCAGCCTAATGAGCCAGCTTCTCCCAGAGAGGCAATAATTTACTCAAAGGTCCCAAAGTGTTGAGTTAAGCATGAGTTAAGGCAGCTTTGTAAATTGACCAGTTCTTGCACAAAGAGATTGCATTACTACGCTACCCTTTCTACGCAATTTGCTCACCAAGGCTCTATGCAGGATAAACCAACATGATATCTGCCCTCTAGGACTTGTGCCTGCAGGGAATTCAATACCAGATTTAATCACCCCCCAATCATGAAGTCAGCTCTCTTAGTTCCAGGCCAATGGAGTTTTCCTAAACCATATCACTCTCAGACCAAGTCATGTATATCCATTTCTCAGGGAGGGGCTGGAGGAAGGATGACATTGGGCAATTTCTCAAGTCCCATTTCTCAGTAAAATGACTCAATATTTGTGCACACAGGAGCTTTTTTATGTTGACCAATCCATAACGAATGATGACGTATATCACTTAACAGTGATAGAAGGCCCAGCCACAGAAGCCATTTTCTGGAGTCAAGCATTGCAGCCCCAGCGCTAATTCAGCAAGAGATATTTATGACCTTAACAATGGGACCAGAAGGCTCTCTGTCCCCACTTCTGAGTTTGGACAGTGCCTGCAGAGAGACTGGATTGCATTTTCTTCACCAGTGCTTGATGTTAAACACATTAGAGGGACTTTGAGAGCCAAAATGACTGAATAAGATGATACCCCAAAAAAGTCTCTAGCAGAAAGAACACTACCTCAGAAAGCAGAAAACTGAGTTATCAGACCCCTACCAGTCCTAACTAGCCATGTCACCTTGGGCAAGTCACTTAATTTTTCTAGGATGAAATTGTGTGACCTGAAAAGTAGGTTAATAATATCACTCCAACTTCAAAGCCTAGAGCAGGTTAGAATGTTTTCTGAGGTTCCTTTCACCTCAAGTATATCTAAAATTGTGCTTTTGATTCTGGATGAAAACGACATTGATCAGCATTAGCATATTAATATTTGACAGATTCCCTTTGTATGGTGCTTTGGCTTTTACTAAGAATATTTACATACATTGATTGCTTAATTCAATACACACAGCCTTCCTCTTAAAGCTAGACAAAGCAAAATTATCATTCCAGTTGACAAATAAGGAAATCGAGGTTCAAAAAGGGTAAATGACTGACCCAATGTTGCTGTCTCATAACAGCGTGCACTGCGGCCTCAGTCCCTGAAGCTTACTTTTCTCTAAGTGGCCTGCAACTCTCTCTTACATTCTTTGCTCGGGTCTCTCTGCTCACTTGTCGCCTTCTTAGAGAGGCCTTCTCAGATCACTTTAGATAAAACAACAATACTCTAAGCTTTCATTTTGCTTTATTCTTCTTCATAGCACCTAATATTTTAAGATAAACTCATCATTTATATGTTTATTCATTTATTGTTCTTTTGTTCTTACTAAAAATTAAGCCCTGTAAGTGCAATACTTGATCAAATGTTGCTCATTCTTACATTCTTAACACCTAGAATAATGTCTGCTCAATAACAGGCCCTGAATAAATAATTGTTAGTGATATAATAAACAAATGAGGTGAAATGGGGAAGGCATTGGAAACTTTGGTATTTGTCTTTAGAAAAAAAATTGAAACATATTCCTTTATCTTAGCTGTTAGAATTTTGGTTCAGTTCCTGGGATATCTTCATTTAATTTTGTATGATAAATACTTTTATCTCACTTTCTGAAGAAAAATTAGGCAGTTATTTGATACTATTTTCATCTATCTTTTTTCCTTACATTATGAAGAAATGTTGTTAAACATGCACTCTGAATGAAGAGACCCCCTAAACAGGCTTGGTGTGAGCAACAAGGCTGTTTATTCACCCGAGTGTGAGTGGGCTGAGCCCTAAAAGAGATTCAGTGGAGAGTGGTGGGATAGGAGTTGGTTTTATACATTTGGGGTAGGCAGTGGAAAGTTACAGAAGTTACAGTTCAGAGCAGGTTTTGCAAGCTGGGAAAGGGTCATAGGGTTAGGAGTCATGAGGTTAGCCTATCAGTTGAAAAAGATCAGTTACAAAGTCCAGTTGCCTTATCAACTGAGGCAGGAATAAGGAACAGTGGAAGAATGTCTCAAAGTTAATTAGCTGCCTCAGGTGTTGACCATTCTTCTCCTTTTAGTGGTTTTCCAGTTACTTTAGACTTTCTAGTTCCAGGAACTCATTTAGAGTTGCACATGCAGGTCACAGAGGTTACCATGCAGTCCACGGCGCAGTCAGTCAGCCTAAAAGACCTAATAAATATATTTTCCAAGTTCAAGATTCATAGTACTGGTCCTTCCGACAGAATATGAAAATTAAAAGATGGTGGTTTCTAAACTGGCTGTATATAAAAATCACCAAGGAATATTTTTAAAACTCAAAATTCCTGGGCCCTCCCCTTAGAAAATTTTTATTCTGTGGGTCTGTGGAAGGACCAGAATTTGTAAATTTCAAACATTCCCCAGTTGATTCAACTGCACAGCCATGTTTGAGAACTATTGAGTCGTATCACCTGTAAAGATTCCTTTCTGCTATATGTTGTTATCTAGGACTTGAGCAATCTTCCAGAATGATTGAGTTACAGCCACAAGTTTTGTGTAGTTAGAATAAGAATTTTATCAACCTTAGGTGCAATTATAAAAAGACTTTAGCACAGGAATCTCTGATTAATTGGATAGAGCACAAAGATCAAGCAGATATATTTTTTTCCTAGTCTAAAAATCTACCCTCAGGGAACAGGTGCCTAAGCATTCTTCTGAGTATGACACAAGGTCTCCAAAAAGAATGCTGATAAGTACAAAGCAGAATAGTCCAAACCTGAAAACAGGGATTAAGGCAAAAACTTGGCTCAATGCACTGGTCCAATTTGATGTATAGGATAAAGATAAATCTGAGAACATTTATTCCACCTTCCACAGATATTTACTGAGCATCTACTAGGGCCTGGGGACATACAAGTGGACCTAATATGGTTTCTGTCCTCAAGAAACTTACACTAAAGTGTGAAAGAGATATACACTAAACATCACAATACATTACAATACAAAAGAGTAGGGTTGCAACTCTTGAAAGAATGTCTAACTCAATAATGAGATGATGAAAGTTAGCTCCAAGCTAAAACCTAAAAGATGGGTAAAAGCTGACAAACGTTTAAGTTGGATTTTTGTTTGCTTGTTTTTTTCCAAGGTGGTGGATTAGAGGCTTTCAATGTGCCTCAGTCACTTGGAAATAGCAAGATAGTGCATAAAGATCAGCCCTATTTGCTTTAATTTGCTGAAAATTGGAGTCCATCATAACTGTGAAGGACACCCCAGATCCCAGGGAGGAGAATGTAAGCAAATGGCCCTCATGATGGTGGCTAGCTGATAAGAGTGAAACCCCAGTACATAAAGAAAAAGGGGAGCCTCCCTTTGTGACTCACCTTTTCAGTGGGGATCCTAGCGACCCAAGCAAAGATAAAACACTTGGTTTCTCCAAGCCAGGGAGCTAACTTGGGAAGAGGCTTGGAGACACTGAGAGGGAAAGACACTGGAATAATTTGGAATAATTTGCAGGCATTTTCTCAGACCTGGGACAATAACAGGATGCCATCTTTAATCCAAGCACATACAAAATCAGTCATTCCTTGGTGACCTAGTAGTAGTAAGGCCATGCAGGCATGTTAGTCTAGGGCCACAGAGTGGAGCATTTCTTCTGGAGTGGAGTAGGGGACTCCACAGCCAGAGTGGTGGTAAGTGCTACAGTAGTAGACGATGGAATAGTACTCTCCCTTTTCACAGACTTGAGATGGGAGGAGAGCTGCTACAGCTGTGATTTCTCCTGGGTGACAATGCTTGCAGTCAGGGACAGCTTGGTGACCTGGAATGAGTCTACAGATTTTCTCCTGAGATCATGGTACAGTAGAACTCTATACATTCATCTCCAGGCATTCAGAGCACCTGCTCACATAGACTAGCAGCCTGAGTTGCTCCACCCTTCCTGTGCAGAGATCTGATTGCATGAGGGCCCTCTTTGCTCTAGCCAAGGCAGATTTTCAGGCATTTGAAGCATTTGTTCACCTAAATCAGCAGCCGGAGCCAGCCCATTTTTCCTGTACAGAGACTGTGGTGAAACAAGGTCCTGGCTGCCCCACACCCAGGCATATCTCTAGAGAGTTGAAACCTTCACATGTGGATTAGCAGCCTAAGCCAATCCACTCTCCTGTGCACATTGTGGTGAAGCGAATTTCTCCCTATTTCATGCTCACGTAGATCTCCAGACATCTGGAGCACCCTCTCTTGGATAAGAAATCTAGGCCACACCCCCTCCCTGTGCAGAGAACTTGGAGCCAAAGAAGTTTCCCAGCTCCTTGCCTTGGCACACCCATGAATGGTTGGTGGACACTCACTTGATTCTTCCTCAATGCTGGTGCTTGAGGACGAGGATCAATAGGTTTGCCATCAGGGGACATGTAGATAAGACTGCTTGGTTCATCCTGGCCCATCTTGCCCCCCAGCTTTATGAGGGCTGAGAAGGGAGGGAAGACCACTGTGTACTTTACAGGTCAGCCTATTGCCTGAGGCAACAGAAGTTTCTCCCAGTAAACAAGAATCACGTACATACCCAGCTGTCTGGGCCACAGCCAGCTCTTTCCCGTAACTTCCATCTGCTGGCTTGTAGGTTGAATTGCACAGCATAATATAAAACCTGCGAACAGAGGTGCATAGGACTGTAAAAACAAAGCCCAGAGACCCTACTCAACATCCTCTATAGTCACAATTTCTAGGAAGGCAGAAGGGAAAGGAAATGAAAAAACATATATAGAAAAGAAAGAAAATGTATCCTACCCACATTAAATGATTACAAAAATTAGAAGTGCCATCTTCTCCAGATGAAAAAAAAACCAGCACAAAAATTATAGTACCATGAAAAATCTAAATGTAGTGACACTACCAATGGTTCACATTAGTTTTCCAACAACAATCCTTAACCAAAGTGCAGCTGAGAAATGATAGATAAAGAATTCAAAGAATGGACTGCAAGGAAGCTCAACAGGATCCAAGACAAGTTTGAAAATTGACACAAGGAGACTTCTAAAGCAATCCAAGAAATGAAGAAAGAAATATCACAGAAAGATTTAAAATTTATGGAATCAGAAAACTCAAGGAATATCAAAATATAATTGAAAAATGTTCTCAATAGACAAGGTCAAGCCAAAAAAGATTTTATAGCTTGAAGATTAGTCTAACAAACTAATCCAGTCAGACAAAAATAAAGATTAAAAAATTTTTTAAATGAGCAAAGTCTCAAGAAACCTGGGATTACGTAAAGCACAATCAAATATATGAATTATTAGCATTTCTGAGAGAGAAGAAAAAGTCTGTAAAACATATTTAAAGGGGTCATTCAAGATATTTTGTCTTAATTTTGGTAGAGAAGTATACATCAAGATACAAGAAATCCAGAGAAAACGTGTGAGATATTGTACAAAACAAACATCACCAGCATATAGTAGGCAAACTGTCCAAGATCAAAGTTAAAGAAAAAAATCTTCAAGTCAGCTAGAGAAAAAGGTCAGATTACATTCCAAGGAAATCCCATCAGACTAATAGCAGACTTCTCAGGAGAAGCTTTACGAGCCAGGAGAAATTGGGATGCTAAATTCAGCATTCTTAAAGAAAAGAAATTTCAATCAATAATTTATATTTGGGCTACTCTGCCTATGGAGTAGCCATTCTTTTATTCTTTTGCTTCCTTAATAAACTTGCTTTCCCTTAAAAAAATAAAAGAATTTATACCCCACCAAACTAAAATTCATAAACAAAGGAGAAACAATTTTTTTTCCAGACAAGCAAGCACTAAGGGAATTTGTTACCACTAGACCAGCTTTACAAAGCATCCTTAAATGAGTTCTGAATATGGGAAAGAAAGAATGATACCTGCTACCACAAAAACATACCTAAGTACATAGCCCACAGCCATTATAAAGCAACTACACAATAGAAACTGCAGAGCAACCAGCTAGCAACTTTACAATAGGGTCAAAACCTCACATGTCAATATTAACTTTGAATGTAATCAGCCTATATGCCTCAGTTAAAAGGCACAGGGCAGCAAGTTGGAAACAAAAACAAGACCCAACCATCTAATGTCTTCAAGAGATCCATCTTACACATAAAAACACTGACAGGTTTAGAGTAAAGAACTGGAGAAAAATCTATCATTCAAACAAACAATAAAATATGAGCAGAGGTTGCTATTATTAGATAAAACAAACTTTAAACCAACAACAGTAATAAAGGACAAAGAATGGCACTGAATAATGAGAAAGAATTCAATTCAACAAGAAGACCTAACTATCCTAAATATATATGCACTCAACATTGGTGCACTCATATTCTTTAAAAAGGTACTTCTAGACCTATGAAAAGAGTTACACAGCGACATCATAATAGTAGGAAACTTCAACATCCTACTGACAGTGTTAGACAAATTATTGGGGAGAAATGTCACCAAAAATTCTGGACTTAAATTCCATGTTTAACCAATTGGATCTAATAGACATCTACAGAATACTTCACTCACCAACCACAGAATATACATTCTTCTCAACTGTGTATGAAACATATTCTAAGATTGACCATATGCTCGGCCACAAAGCAAATCTTTATAAATTCATAAAGAATTAAAATTATACCTACCATAGTCTCAGACCACAGCAAAATAAAAATAGAAATGAATAACAAGAAGATTTCTCAAAGCCACAAATTACATGAACATTAAATAACTTGCTCCTGAATAACATTTAGAGAAAAAAAATAAAGACAGAAATAAAAAAGAAAATTTTTTTGAACTAAATCAAACAGAGACAAAATGCACCACAACCTCTGGGAGGCAACAAAAG
This sequence comes from Cheracebus regulus, assembly GCA_963574635.1. NCBI lineage: Eukaryota > Metazoa > Chordata > Mammalia > Primates > Pitheciidae > Cheracebus > Cheracebus regulus. Next base: position 11,474 of record CAUYQU010017872.1, on the reverse strand, counting down.
CAGTGTTAAGAGGAAAGTCTATAGCAATAAATGCCTACTTCAAAAAGTTAGGTCTCAAATTAACAATCTAACATCACACCTACAGAAACTAGACAAACAAGAAAAACTAACCTCAAATGTAGCAGTAGAAAATAAATAACTAAAATCAGAGCAGAACTGAACCAAATTAAGACCCCTTAAAAAAATCCATACAGAGTCAACAAAATCAAAGATTTGTGTTTTGAAAAGATAAGATTGATAGATCATTAACCAGACTACTCAAAAAGAAAGAAAGATCTGCATAAGCACAATCAGTAACAACAAAGGTGACATTAGAACTGATCCCACAGAAATATAAATCATCCTTAGTGAGTATAATTAACACCTCTATGTACACAATCTAGAAAATCTAGAGAAAATAGATAAATTATTGGAAAGACAGGATCTCCCAAGATTGAATCAGGAAAAAACTGAAATATTGAATGGATAAATATTAAGTTCTAAAAGTAATAAAAACCTACCAACCAGAAAAAGTGCTGGGCCAGACTGGTTCACAGACAAGTTCTACCAGATACGCAAAGAAGAACTGCTATCAATTTTACTGAACCAAAAAAATCAAGGAGAGGAGACTCTTCCCTAACTCACTCTATGAAGAAGCCAGCATCACCTTGATACCAAAACTTAAAAGAGACACAGCAAGTAAAGAAAACTGTAGGTCAAAATTCCTAATCAACGTAGATGCAGACATCCTCAACAAAATACTAGCAAATTGAATCCAATAGCACATCTAAAACTTACTTCACTGTGATTGATCAGGCTTCATTCCTGGGACATATGGTTGGTTCAACATACACAAAATAATAAATTATATTTCACCATATAAACAGAAATAAAACCAAAAACCATATGATTATCTCAATAGGTACAGAAAAAACTTTCAATAAAATTTAAAATCCCTTCATGATAAAAATGCTTAACAAAGTAGGCATTGAAGGAATATACATCAAAATCATAAGAGCCATCCAGGACAAATCCACAGCCAACAACATACTGAACAGGCAGAAGCTGAAAGCATTTCCCTTGAGAATTATAACTAGAAAAGGATGCCTACTCTGGCTATTTGTATTCAACATTGTATTGGAAAGTCCTAGCTAGAGCAGTAGGGCAAGATAAAGAAATAAAACACATTCAAATAGGAAAAGGAGAAGTTAAACTATCTATCTCTCTTCACTCATCATGTGATTGTATACCACGAACACCCTGAATGCTCTACCAAAAGTATCCTGAAACTGAAGAGAATTTTGGTAAAGTTTCAAAATACAAAATCAATGTGCAAAAATTGGTAACATTTCTATACGCCAATAATGTTCAAGCTGAGAGCCAAGTCAAGAATGCAATTGCATTTACAAGAATGACAAACAAAAATAAACACCTAGGAATAGATTTAACCAAGATAGTGAAAAGATCTCTACCAGGAGAACTATAAAACTGCTGAAAAAAATTGTAGATGACAAAGATGGAAATTTAAAAAAACTCATGATCATGGATTGGAAGAATTAATGTTTTTTAAATGGCCATATTGCTCAAAGCAATCTACAGATTCAATGCCATTCCTATCAAACTACCAACATTAGTTTTCACAGAATTAGAGAAAAAAAAAACATTATAAAATTTATATGAAACCAAAAAGAGCCCAAATAGTCAAAGCAATTCTAAGCAAAAAGACCAAAGCTAGAAGAATCACATTATTGCACTTCAAACTATACTATAAGGCTATAGTAACCAAAAAGGCATGGTACTGGTACACAAATAGGTACATAGAACAATGAAACAGAATAGAGAAAGCAGAAATACAGCCTCATAACTCCAGCCATCTGATCTTCAGCTAAGTTGACAAAAACAAGCAATGGTGAAAAGATTCCCTATTTAATGTTTCCGGGATAGCTGGCTAGCATTATAGAGAAGAATGAAACCTACCTACTTTTCTCCATATATAAAAATTACCTTCCTTACATCATATATAAAAATTAGCTCAAAATTGATTAAATATTTAAATGAAAGACCTCAAACTATAACAATCTAGAAGAAAACCAAAGAAACACCATTCTAGACGTTAGCCTTGGGAAATAATTTACTACTAAGTACTCAAAAGCAATTGCAACAAAAACAAAACTTGACAAGTGAAGCCTAATTAAATTAGAGAGCATCTGCATAACAAAAGAAACTATCAACAGAGTAAAGAGCCCATAAAATGAGAGAATATATTAAAAACTATGCATCTCACAGTCTTACATCAAAAATCTACGAGGAACTTAAACAATACAACAAGCAGAAACAACTCCTGCAAAAAGAGGGCAAAAGACATGAACAGATACTTCTCAAAAGAAGACATACAAGGAGCCAACAAACATACAAGAAAATGCTCCACATCACTAATCATCTGAGAAATGCAAATGAAAACCACAAAGAGATACTATCTCACACCAGTCAGAATGGCTATAATTAGAAAGTCAAAGAACAACATATGCTAGCAAGGTTGTGGAAAAAAGAGAATGCTTATATGCTGTTGCTGTGAATGCAAACTAGTTCAGCCACTGTGGGAAGCAGTTTGGTGATTTCTCAAATAACTTGAAATGGAACTACCATTAGACCCAGCAATTCCATTACTGGGAATACCCAAAGGAAAATTGATGATTATACCAAAAAAATATATGCACTTGGATGCACATTTCCTCACTATTCACAATAGCAAAAACATGGAATCAACCTGGGGTCCTATCAATGGTGGACCACTAAAGAAAATATGGCACATATATACCAAGGAATACTATACAGCCATAAAAAGAATGAAGTTATGTCCTCTGCAGCAACATGAATGTATCTGGAGGTCATTATCCTAAGTGAATTAGCACAGGAACCAAAAACCAAATACGCATTGTTTTACTTATAAGTGGGAGCTAATCATTGGGTACTCATGTACATAAAGATTGCAAGCATAGACACTGGGGGCTACTTGAGGTGGGAGAAAGAAAGGAGAGTAAGGGTTGAAAAACTATTGGATACTATTCTTACTACCTGGGTGACAGTATTAACGGCAACCCAAACTTCCGCATTATGCAGTATGTCTATGTAACAAATCTGCATATGTATCCCTGAATCTAAAATAGAATTTAAAATTATTTTAAAATTTTTTTAAAAAAGGTTTTTTTCAATTAAATAATAATAAGAAGAAGAATAGCAAGAGGTTGAAGAATATTGCAGAAAGAAGGAAGAATAAATATGTTTGTCCAGATACAGCTTCAGCATTTAAGGAATGAATGCCTAGAAAAGGCAGAGTAATGGAGTTGGAAATCTGAAATGGTAGCATTGTTCCAGGCATTATGGATATAGTGGAAAACAGAGGCATACTAAGTCCTAGAAATCTCAAAGCTGAACACTCGAATAATGGACTGGACAATAAAAATATGAAAAAAAAAAAGAGGACAATAGGTCAAGAGATGGTAATTTTGGCTAAGTCTGGCAATAGGTATGCAGAAAATGAGAAACTGGTTAATGACCACTTGCAGAGAAGTGGCATAAAGAATTGGGAGAGCACAGCATCTGTGTAGCGATCACTCTACACTAGGTCTGTCTGGATGAGTAGCTAAATTCTAAGCCCCACATTAAGGGTATTGAACTCTTTGTATTCTATCTGCTTCAGTCCAGACATTCCAGTTCAGTGGATCCAGATAAAATGTATTGAAAAAGAGTGATACAGAGAAATTGAGTCTGGGGTTGATCCCATTCATCCTTGAAAAATAAATCCTACACATTTGGCAAATTGCATAATTAAAGTCAAATATTGATATAAACATAAGATATCCAAATCCACTCTCTAAACTCAAATGACCATTGAACTAATCTTAAAATAATTGTGAAACTGACAACAAAACAAAGAACTTAAAATCATGACTAAACCTACATTTTTCATTTTATTTTAAAATGAAGGGAACTTCTTTGTTATTCTTTTGAAAATCAGATGTCTGATAGCAATATGCCTTTTGAATTATTGCATTAAGATCTTATAAATCTGTTCTCAACCTTGCATGTGAATGATTCATAGATGTAAAATAGAAGGACTGGCTTACAGCAAATGGAAGAAAATGTCCGTAATCCAAGTAGACAGAGACAACAAGAATTAAATCATAGTAACATACAGAAGAGACAAGATCTAAATGTGTTAAGAGAGGTTAATCAAGGTGTGTTCTCACTCCAGAAAAGAAAAGGAACTGTAGAATAATTGAGAGTCTCAGGAGAAATACAAAAGCTATGGAAAAAAAAAAAAAGAAAAGAAAAAGAAGAAACAATACACACACACATATCCCAGAAAGAGCATGTTGGAAAACATAAAGAAACCTAGATGCAGTAGTTTTAAGAAAAGGCCTTTGTAACAAAGGCAAAGTCATGTAACATAAGATTGTACTTTACTTTGGGCATTTTAATTTTCTTCTCAATCACTCCAAGAGCTTTCTTGTCTCCCTTCCTCAAGACTCTCTTTATCTGTTTCCAATACTCAAACTACATTGGAATAACCTTGATCTTGTGAGTTGATTTCTAAATGTGTTTTCAAAGTAGGTTCATCTTCACCACTTAAAGAGTGGTTTATCTGCTTTTTGCCAGACAAGCTGTTTGATCAAGTCATTTAATATCACATATTTGGGATACAGGCAATATGAGTTGTTGAGATCAAGCAGAGCTTTGCACTTGAAATGAGTATGTAGTTGTTGACTGATCTCTAAAAAAAAAATGCAATGTCCTATTTTTGGGGGGATTTCAATGGAAAGGTGGTTTTTACACTTATTTTTAGTTGTACTTTCAAGCCTGTTTCAGCAGATTCCATGCAATCAACAAAAACAAATGTGCACCTTGAAAAATAACATGTAAAAATTGCACGTATAGTTAAACCACAGTGGTTACAATGAGATCCAAGCTAAGCAATTTATTTTCTTAAAAGCAGCAAGTTAATTTTAGATGCTTTTTTTTATAACTAAGATGGAAGCTGCAGAAACATTATATTCACATACAATATATTTTAAAGTTGATATTATATCTTAAATTTCTTTGTTCAGTGGCTCTGGCAAAACTTACCTAAACTTAAAAAAAAAAAGTACCATGCCATAAAGTTGTATATAAATGGCAAAATCAACCTCATCCATGATATGTAATGTTGGAGAACCATATCTAATTTGTACTAGAAAAAGAAGCATCCAGAGAGAAGTCCTAGTATAATTAATGTATGTGTGGCTGCCTAATCTGCCTTCTAAATAAGATATCAAAATTGATGATATTATTTGTATACCACTAAATGAAATCAGAATTCAAAAAACAGCAATACTCAAAGAGTCCCTTAAACAAGTTATTCAACAGAGATATGGGAAGAAATACAAATACAAAAACCAAATTTCAAAGTAGAACTTTTGATTCCAGTCTGCTTTGTCTTTTTCCCAATTAGACCCCAACTAAGCTCTCTCTTTCTCTGCTAATCTCCTTAGCCCTATTGTCTGGAATGGAAACCTCCAGTTTCTGGGTAGGGAGGATCTCAGGGCTTTCTATTCACTGTCACCTCTTGCTTTCTTTCTATCTAAGGAAGTCAATACTGACATTAGGAAATTTGATCCTGGTAGTTTAACTACCTAGAAAGGCACCATTAGTTCCCCGCCTTTTTAAAGAACCAGGTTTAGCAAATCATTAGCAGGGGCAAAATTAAGTGAAAAATTTAGTATCTAAAATGCTGGACCAAATAATTAAAACTTCTATTTCTACAGGAGCTAAATTTTGAAAGATTCTGTCAGAATATCTTAGAAAGAATATGATATAAAAATAGAGTAGAAGAATTGCTACATTTAAGCCTCCTTCAAAATACAGAGCCTTCTTTTTTATAAGTTTTCCCTTTGGTATTCATGGAATGAAAAGTAATTAAACCCCTCTGAGACAGTCAGTGTACAGATTCAATAATTATCATCTTTATTTCTCTTTTCAAGACATGCATAAAGATTTTTAGTATTAAGACTAATATAACCAGCTACCATCAAAATAATAACGTGTTGTTAGACTAACATTAAAACAAAGGTATTTTATTTTCCAAATTCTTTCAATATGTGTGATCCCCTGAATTCTTAATTTCCACAAGGATGAAAGCCTAGTGCTAGAAGGGATTTGAGATCCTGAAGTCTAAACCCCTTATTTCATATATAAAGAACCTGGTGAAATCATACTAGTTAGCAGCAGAAGTGAAAGTAGCAATCAAAACAGCAGATTTTTTTTTTTTTGAGGCAGTCACGCTCTGTCACCCAGGCTAGAGTGCAATGGCACAATCTCAGCTCACTGCAACCTCTGCCTCCCGGGTTCAAGCAATTCTCCTGCCTCCACCTCCAGTGTAGCTGTGACTACAGGCACCCTCTACCATGCCCAGCTAATTTTTGTATCTTTAGTAGAGATGGGGTTTCACCATATTGGCCAGGTCAGTCTTGACCTCCTGACCTTGTGATCTGCCCACCTCGGCCTCCCAAAGTGCTGAGATTACAGGTGTGAGCTACTGCGCCCAGCCCAGAACAGCAGAATTTTAGTACAAGACTTGCCCTAATGGATCCTCTCTGCATTTTGTCCATGTAGAATAACTTGGATAAAGTTGGGAAAGTCATAGTGCTTTGCAAAGAATCACCTGATGGCCACAGATTTCTCTCACTGATCACTGAGAGAAACTAAGAGATATCCTTAGTATCGTACTCAAGGAGACCCAGGCATTAAATAAAATAATCCACATAGAGACAATTAGAGCATTACCTAGCAGACGGCAAGTCTGCCTAGCACTCCATAAATGTAAACCACCATTACCATTATCAACATCCGTGTCTCCTTCATTTGACAACAATCTATGGAAAAGAAGCTGAGAATTTCACTAGCACTAAAGAGAGTGTGGAATTCCTCACTCCTGCTCTGGGCCCTCTTAGTAGTAGTGGCCTTTCCTTGATTTCCTTTGCTGATGTAAACATGTATTCACAAGTTAGGTCACACTGTTAGCTTCCTCACAGAGTTATTTCCTAGTGTTGATATTGAAATTAATGTCTGCAGAGTATTGTCTTGTCTTGTCTTTTCTTTTTTATTCTCTTCCAACAGAGCACGAAATGACCAGGTTTACTGAAGTAAGCTCTCTACCTGGAGCAAGGATGAGGGAACAGTTAACTAGGCTCCTCAGAAGAGATGGATCTCAACTCATATGCTTTCTTTGCATTCTCGGCTGCTTTGTGTGAAAAGAAACTTAATTATGACATTTCAATATTGAAATAAAATTAGTTTGGATTTTAGTCCTCACTCCTGAAAGGAAATTATGCTCCATTTTTAACTGTGCAAGACAACTGCTGATTCATCTGTGGAGTGACAAGCAGGGCTATTTTTATAAACATATAACTAACTATATGCAAGGCCTCCTCAGGGCTTCTCTTCTTATAGTGCAACTTGACATCCAAACTCCTGCTTACAGAAGCTTTTGTGGCCACCTCAAATGGCACAGTGTCAACCCTGTCCACCACTTACGTTGGTTAAATTTCTAGCAACAATAAATACAGCCAATTATAATGACATATTTAACTCATGTTCCATATTTGTGCCTAGTTCTAGGCAGAAAATAAAATAACTCAAGGATTTTCTTGTCGAGTTTAACCTAAATATTTTAAGTTCAAAATATACTATGTGCAGTTTCATAATATCCCTAGAATATATATAGTATATTTATTGTTTAACATATTAGTAAAGTTTAAAAATCATGTAATGAGTTAAATATTAAAGACCACATAGCCAATGTAGTTTCACAGCTCTTTAAATGCCTCTGGCAAGGATTTAATTTAGATTTAATAAAAGAGTTATTATATTATTTATTTGATTATAAATATGCTAATATAAATGTGATGCTATAAATATTTCTGCTAATTAAATACTAGCTGACTTATGGTGGTTTATTTAGGTGCAACTAGCAGTTTATTAAGATGTATGAGTTGAAACTCGATAACCATATTCTTAATAATCTATTGATATTTAATAGGTAATAACCACATTATATTCAAGGTAGTACATTTAGATGTATTCTTTCTACTGAATGTTAGTTTAAAGCTAATTATTTGTAGCATATTTACGAAGCTTCGGCTGCTTAAGAGATATTCATCTTAATAAAAAAAGGTTGTTATGCCCCAATAGATATTCATAATAATCAGTTGATATTTAATTAACATATAATAACTCCCTCATTAAACTTAAATTAAATCCTTATTTGAAATACTCAATTTAAAGCACAACTGAAAATACTGCTATAGAAAAATTACGTAGCCTCTATGCATTGCTTTCACTTGCAAAATGAGAGATGGTCTTGCAATCTGAGATAGAATTTCATATGACATTGAAGGATGTTTAGTGTACTCTCTAAGTCCACGTGTACAGATCGTAAAATAAAACAAATGATAAAGCAAGCAACATTTTTTATTAAGCCCACATTTAAATGTGTTTTAACAATCGTTAAATTCTGATCTAAAAACTAAACAAAACAAAATAGTGAAAAGAATTGACGTTCTTAAATAAGATAAAACTAATTAAGGTGAAAAGTCACCCAGGCTGGAGTGCAGTGGCATGATCTCTGCTCCCTGCAATCTCTGCCTACTGGGTTCAAGCCATTCTTATGCTTCAGCTTCCCAAGCAACTGGAATTACAGGCATAGCCATCATGTTTGGCTGGTTTTTTCTATTTTTGGTAGAGACAGGGTTTCATCAAGTTGGTCAGGCTGGTCTTGAACTCCTGACCTCAAGGCATCCACCCGCCTCTGCCTCTCAAAGTCCTGGGAGCCACTGCATTCAGTCCATGATGTTCCTTATTTCTCCCTCCAGCCCCATCTCCATCTTCCCTACCGAGCTCTATGACCCAGGAAGTGACACCATAAGGAAAGAGTGCATCACTACCAGGGTCCCTTGAGCTCTAGATTACAGTTGTATTTGGGAAAAGGGAGGCATCAGCAGGAGACTCAAGGGAAAGGGTAAAGAGAGGCAGGGGTCTTGAGCACTTTATCCCTTTATGCAGAGTTGTGGTTTGCCAGTGGCTATATTTCTCTCCATAAAGACACAGATTCTGCCTGGTAGCCCTTCCTAGAGCTCCAGTTCTCATATTATTCCGGCAATTCTTTCTCTCTTTTTTCACTCAGGCATGGAGGCCACAGTGATTTTTCATGGTTGCTAGTCTCAGGGTGTTTTATTCTTTGTACCATCTATTTTCTGTCAGTACCTGAACTTACATGCAAATTAAAAAATAAAATTAATAACAATTGGAGCAGCAGCAACTAACCTTTATAAACCACTTTCACACGCGTTGTTTAAAACATAATAGGCTTTATGTTTAGGCCATTTAACCAATGGAGAAACTGAGGCTCAGGTTTTCTGCACAAAGGCACATGGCTACTAAATGGAAAACCCAGAAATCATGCCCAGGTTGTTTAACTCCATATTATCAGTATCTTCAATATAATCAAATCACCAGAAGAATTACAGTTTCCTTAGTTTTAATCACCATTCTACTAAAGCTGTAGTTTATAATTTTTTGAAGCTATAGAACCCTTTCTTCAAAAACACCTAAAGACTTTCACCAAATTGAAAAGACAAAAGTAGACCAGCTTTGTTTGCCATAATCTTTAGTAATCTCCTTAGGACCATGTGGGGATAAGCCCACAACACCTTGCTCCTGGAATCATCTCATATCCCAAACCTGTCCAATCAGAGCACTCTATCTCCCTAGCCACATTGATTGGCTCACATGACTCAAGCTGGGCCTCTCTGAGTCTTCCAAATATGTGCTACTTTCTTCTGGGATGGCAAGCTAAGAAGATAATGAAAGCCTTAGATTTGCCAATGGTTAGCTCTCATATAGAGACAGCCAGCCTGAAAATAAAGCCAGATTTAAAGCTGGAACCAAGAGAAGATCAGAGGGTCTAATGGCACGCTATGAATCCATGAATTCAACCAATATCAAAATCAATCCCATCCTTCGGAATAATTAGATATGGCAGCAAGTCAATTATCTTTCTGCTTAAGTTAGTTTGGCTTAGCTTTCTACCACTTACAACTAATGAAACAGAGTTCCACCAAAGTTATATGAATATTTAATTTTGTGCTTATTTATTTGTTACTCAAAAGGCATGGTTCTAACTTGGTACATTAGCTGGAGATTCAATCCCTTATTCCTAGATAATTCTTAGTGCTGTTCAAGTTGATACTTACAGAGAATTGATACAATACAAATTTTCCAAGTTAGTTGTAACTTTTTGTTTTGTGGTGGAAAGAGCACTAAGACCTTCAACTTCGTAGTTGCATCCTTTGTAGAACTCATTCTCTTATTCTGAACTTTGTTCCTCACTGATTGATAAATTAACATTACTGATCTTGACTTTTTCACACAGTATGAGATTCACATTTAAAATCTTTACAATGTATAAAAGTTCTGTGTTGTACAAAAGGAAAGGCAAGATGTTAGCAGTTTACCAAATGTCAATTTAAATTACTTTCTCAATATTTTTAACATAAAAACATACTAAATTATATATTTGGCATGATATTCAAAAGGAGATAATGTTTTTTAAAATAGGTGCTATCATCTGTTTATTTTGGTCTGTAGTTAATATTCTTTAAAGTATTTTACAAACATTAAATGATTAGACTTCTTAGCAGCCCTCTGACACAGCAGTGTTACGAAGGAGAACCTCTCCCTGCGACAATGAAGACCTGTATTTATTTTCTAGACTTTAAAAATTCACTTATGGAGACTTTGGCATTAACAGTCATTTTAAAACACAATTAAACTATTAGTGTATTCAAAAGAGACCAATAGCAACGTTAGGCTATGTCTGTTCTCAGGCCAAATGAGTGAGGAGTATCAGCAAACATCAAGATATTTAGTACATAAAGGCCTAAAATAACTGTGGAAACAGAAAAAAAAAAGATGAAAGGACTTGAGTTTTCCAAGTTGATTCTTTCCAGTGAAATGTGTGTAAATATTATTTTTTCTCCATGTGCCTGAATAAACTCAACTTCCGTATTTTTACTTTGCTTTGTTTTACTTTGCACCAAAAACTCAGTTTATATGTGATAAGAAATTACCACATTATACTTTAGCTATTTCACTTCTATATCTTTTTTTTTTCTTTTTTTTTTTTTTTTAGAAAAGGAGAAAGAAAGAAACAGCAAAAGAAAGAAAAAATGAAAGAGAAAGAAAGAGGAAGAGATTTTAGAAAAAGAGAAAAGGAGAAAGAAAGAAACTGCAAAAGAAAGAAAAAAATGAAAGAAAAAGAAAGAGGAAGAGATTTTAGAGAAAGAAAAGGAGAAAGAAAGACACAGCAAAAGAAAAAGAAAAAAATGAAAGAAAGAAAGAGGAAGACAAAGAGGGACATTACATGGTGGTGAAGGGATCGATGCAACAAGAAGAGCTAA
>CAUYQU010017871.1:0-37732 GCA_963574635.1 Cheracebus regulus | reverse complement strand
CTTAACTCCCTTAAGCCCAGACGTCTGTTGGGACCTGACCCCCCCAGTCATTGGTTACCAGTGTGTCAGGCAATCTGGACTTGCCAGTGATGCCACTGAGATGGCACCTGTCAAAAGAGCAGTGATTCCATTTCTAGATTGTGGATCTTCAGATGAATTCTGCCATTTTCATTTCACTTCCTGAAAGTCAGGGTCGGCTTGTGAAAAGTTGTTAAACAACATGCTAAATGTGAAATGTCAACCCTCACTCTAAACTTTTCCCTGTTCGGAGCATCAGACGAAGACTTCATTGGGTTTTACAGTGGCTTTCTGATTTTTGGTAGTCCATCAAAGAAGGGAGTTTGAAAGTTGTTGTATACTGTTAACGATTGTCTGCCCATGTCCTGCCTGAAATACCATGATTGTTTATGGAAAGTATCTTTAATAAAGCTGGGTACAGTTTGGCTTGGAAAAAAAAAGGTAGGTGCACTGCAGGTTGCAGCTGTGGTCCCAAACATGGAATTTTTACTGGAACAAATTAGCACCACCCCTGGCCTGGTGTGCATCTTCCATCCTCAGATGCTTTCTTTTCTATTTCACTAAGTGAAGACAGTTGGAAATAGTGTGCCTTGTGTAGCAGGGACAGCCGTACACCTTCACTCTGTTGCCTCGGGGCTTTGGTGGCTCTCACGATGTCAATAATAATCTAGTCCAAAGGGTCACTGATCATCTTGACATAGTTAAGAACACTAGGCTGGTCCATTACGTTGATGGCTTATGGTAATTGGCCCCAGTGAGCAGGAAATTGGAAGCACTCTAGTTTCTTGGCAAACTATATGTATGCCAACTGAAGGGCGTAACACTCCACAAAACTTCAGCAATATGCCATGTCAATGAAGTTTCTAGGAGATCCAGTGGTGTGGGGCATGGCATGTCAGAATATTTCCTGTAAAAGGAGAGACAAGTTGCTGCACCTTATACTGCCCATTACAAAGAAAGAGGCAAAATCTTTCATAGGACTCTGGATTTTTGAGCCAACGTATACCACATTCAGCTGTGCTGCTCTACCCATTTACTGCAAAACCCATAGGACTGTAAGTGTGAGTGAGGCATGGAGCAAGGTCCGGCTCTGAAGCACGTCCAGGCTGCAGAGCAAGCTCCCTGTCACATGAGCTTATGACTTGGAAGTGACTATAGCAGATGACGCTGTATGGAAAATCTCCAGCAGGAGAATCGCAGTACAATTACTGGCCATTAGGTTTGGGATAAAGTCATGCTGTCTTCTGCCAAGAACTAGTCACCATTTGAAAAATAGCTTCTGGCCAGGCACGGTGGCTCATGCCTATAATCCCAGCACTTTGGAAGGTTAAGATGGGTGGATCACCTGACATCAGGAGTTCAAGACCAGCCTGGCCAACAGAGTGAAACCCCATCTCTACTAAAAATACAAAAATTAGCTGGGCATGATGGTGAGTGCCTGTTATCCCAGCTACTCGAGAGGTTGAGGCGGGAGAATCACTTGAACCCAGGAGGTAGAGGTTGCAGTGAGCCGAGATCACACTGTACTCCAGCCTGGGTGACAGAGCTAGACTCTGTCTCAAAAAATAAAAAATAAAAAAACAGCTCCTGGCTCACAACTGGACATGGTGAAGGTGGAAGGCCTGACTGTGGGACACCAAGTGACCCATGCACCCAGAAGTAGATGTGATCTGATCCACCCGATTGTAAGACTGGACATGCACGGTAGCGTTTCTATTCTTTTTCTTTTCTCTCCCTCTCTCGACTGGTTGCCAGTACTGGAAATGGCATTCTATTACTGAATAGCATATATAAGATCAAGTCTGAGCAAGTCCAGAAGGCACAAAGAAATTGCATGAGCAGGTGGTTCAAATTCCCAGGGTATCTACCCTTATCGCTTCACTGTTCTTCCTCTACCCACACTTGGTGAAGTTGCTATGACCAGTTAACACAGAGGAAAAAGCACAGACGTGATTTCTAAATGAGACCACGTGGTACCTCAGCACAACTACAAAGAGACAACTGCTGCATCACAGCCACACTCAGGGTGTCCCTGCAGGACAGTAATGAAGGCTCTGTCCCAGCAGGCAGAACCTCTGACTGTGTGGATTATCCACTTGCATGGGAAGGAGAGATGACCTGAGGCGCAGACCCACACTGACTCATGAGCAGTGCCTATCAGGTTAGCGGCTGGTTGAGGGCTTACAAATCACAAGACTGAGAGATTGGTGATGAGCAGGTGTAAGGGAGAGAAATATGGATGGGCTGCTTGCAATGGGTATAGGTGGTGAAGCTAATTTTAACACACACGAGTACCCTGAGAGGGCATCCATCGTGGTGAAGCCCTCAATAACCAGGTGGACAAGATGCAAGATGACCCAATCTGTAGATGGCAACTTCTACCCCTAGCTACCCTGGTTCTTGCTTCATAGGCCCACATACATGCTATGGTGGCAGGGATGGCTGGCTGTGTGTGTAACAGCACTCCAAAAATGTCCATGTTCTAATCCTCAGAACTAAATATGCAGCATGGTACATGGCAAGGGGTGAATTTTTATTAATTTATTTATTTATTTAAGACATGATCTCACTGTCTCACCCAGACTGGAGTATAGTGGTGTGATCTCAGCTCACTGCAACCTCCGACTCCTGGGTTCAAGTGATTCTCCTGCCTCAGCCTCCCAAGTAGCTTGGACTACGGGTGGGTGCCGCCATGCTCAGTTAGTTGTTTTTTTTTTTTTTTTTTTTTTTTTTTTGAGACAGAGTCTTGCTCTGTTGCCAGGCGCCAGGCTGGAGTGCAGTGACGAAATCTCTGCTCACGGCAACCTCCGCCTCCCTGGTTCAAGCAATTCTCCTGCCTCAGCCTCCTGAGTAGCTGGGACTACAGGCACGCACCACCACACCTAGCTGATTTTTGCGATTTTTTTTTTAGTAGAGAGAGGGTTTCACCATGTTGGCCCCCAAGAGATCCACCTGCTTCAGCCTCCCACAGTGCTGGGATTACAGGCATGAGCCACCTGAAAAGGGTGAATTAAGGCAGCAGATGGAATTAAGGTTGCTAATCAGCTGACCTTAAAAACTCAGAGATCACGGCTGGATGCAGTAGCTCACATCTATAGTCCCAGCACTTTGAGAGGCTGAGGCAGGAGAATCGCTTGGGCTCAGGGGTCTGAGATCAGTCTGGGCAACATGGGACGATCTTATTTCTACTACTTAAAAAGAAAATTAAGCCAGGCGCGGTGGCTCATGCCTGTAATCCTAGCACTTTGGGAGGCTGAGGTGGGTGGATCACCTGAGGTCAGGAGTTCAAGACCAGCCTGGCCATCATGGTGAAACCCCATCTTTAAAAAAAGAAAAAAATTAGGTGGGTGTGGCGGTGTGCACCTGTAGTCCCAGCTACTCGGGAGACTGAAGCAGGAAGATTGTTAGAGCCTGGGAGATTGAAGCTGCAGTGAGCTACAACTGTGCCACTGCACTCCAGCACTGGCAACAGAGAGAGACCATATTTAAAAAGGTGGGGGCGGAGATTTTCCTGAATTATCTGGGTGCGCCTAAGGTAATTACAATGTGGAAGAAATCCTTTTTTTTTTCTTTGAGACAGAGTCTTGCACTGTCACCCAGGCTGGAGTGCAGTGGTGCAATCTCGGCTCACTGCATCTTCTGCCTCCTGGGTTCAAGCAATTCTCCTGCCTCAGCCTCCCAAGTAGCTGGGACAGGCACAGGCCACCATACCTGGGTAATTTTTGTACTTTTAGTAGAGACCGAGTTTCACCATGCTGGGCAAGCTGGTCTCGAACTCCTGACCTCGTGATCCCCCCACCTTGGCCTCCCAGTGTTCAGTGTTGGGATTACAGGCGTGAGCCACCGTGCCTGGCCCCTTTTTTTTTTTTTCTGAAATGGAGTCTCGGCCCGGTGGGGTGGCTCACGCCTGTTATCCCAGCACTTTGGGAGGCCAAGGTGGGTGGATCACCTGAGGTCAGGAGTTCGAGACCAGCCTGGCCAAGATGGTGAAACCCCATTTCAACAACAACAACAAAAAAAAAAAAAGAAAAAAGAAATGGAGTCTCACTCCTCTGTCGCCAGGCTGGAGTGCAGTGGTGCAATCTCGGCTCACTGCAACCTCCGCCTCCCAGGTTCAAGTGATCTCATGCCTCAGCATCCCGAGTAGCTGGGACTACAAGCGTGCGCCACCGTGCCCGGGTAATTTTTGTATTTTTAGTAGAGATGGGGTTTCATCATGTTGGCCAGGATGGTGTCTATCTCTTGACCTCGTGATTGGCCAGCCTCAGCTTCCCAAAGTGCTGAGATTACAGGTGTGAGCCACCGCGCCCGGCCTGAAAGAAGTCTTTAAATCTGGAAGAGTCGGGCAGAATGATGTGATGTGAGAAAGACCTGACCAGATGTTGCTGGCTCTCAAGATGGTAGAGGGCATCTAGAAACTGGCAAGGGCAAGACAGGATTCTCTTTAGGGCCTCCAGAAAGCAGGGCAGACTTGCTGACACCTTGATTGTAGCCCAGGGAAATGCATTTCAGACTTCTGACTTTTAGAGCTATTAAGCTTGTGATAACTTGTTACAGCAGCCAGAGAAAACTAATACACATAGGCTCAGCACAGTTCCCTCACCAAATCTGACATGGCAGTGGCGCTGCTGAGTGCCAAGCTGGCCAACAGCAAAGACCAAGCTGAGTTTCCTACATGGCACCATTCCCTGGGGGTCTCCAAGACCCTTGCAGGAGTTGCGAGGTCAAATCTATATTGATATTAATACTGAGACATTATTTGCCCTCTTCACTGTCACCGAGTGTAGAGTGGAATTTTCCATAGGCTACGTGACAAGTATACAACAGATCAAATGCTGAAGATTCGAGAATTTTGCTGTCTTCTATTAAGCCAGCTCTAGAGATTTGCCAACATGTCAAATGCCATTCTTCTAACAATTTTTGTTTTGAAAAAGTTATTTTTCATTAAAAATTTTATATTTATATTAACATGTGTTTATTAGTTTTAAATACATGAATACCATTTTAATTTCTAATTTAGTAAAACTGATAGATATAACTCACATAAACAAAAACCCACTGGGATCCTCAAGGATCCCGAATTTGTAAGAGTGTAAAAGGCTCCCGAGACCAAAAATTGTGAGACTCACTTAATGGGGCAAGCTAGCCACCTGTTGGCAGGTTGATTACACCGACTCTGTCATGAAGAGCGCAGCTACTTCTTTTCTTTTCTTTTCTTTTTTGAGATGCACCACCATGCCCGGCTAATTTTTGTATTTTTGGTAGAGACAGGGTTTCACCATGTTGGCCAGGCTGGTCTCGAACTCCTGACCTTGTGATCCCCCTACTTTGCCTTCCCAAAGTACTGCAATTACAGGCATGAGCCACCACACCCAGCCGAGAGCAGTTCTTTCTTTCCTCGTGGTAATGCGCTCTCCCTGCTTGCAGTGTTTTGGCCAGTACCACCCTTTCTGGACTTCACAGAAAGCCCTACTCATCACTGTGCTCTGCCACACATTGTCTACCTACCTTAAAGGACACACAGCAACCGTCTTGAAGGACATAAGCATGGAATGCACTGTTTTTTGTTTTGTTTTGTTTTTGAGACGAAGTCTCATTCTGTCGCCCAGGTTGGAGTACAGTGGCTCGATCTTGGCTCACTGTGACCTCCGCCTCCCGGGTTCAAGCAACTCTTTGCCTCAGGCTCCCTAGTAGCTGGGATTATAGGTGGCTGCCACCACGCCCGGCTAATTTTTGTATTTTTAGTAGAAGTGGGGTTTCGCCATCTGCTTGGGCCTCCCAAAGTGCTGGGATTACAGGCGTGAGCCACCACGCCTCGCCTTTTTTTTTTTTGAGACAGTGCAATGGGGCAATCTCGGCTCACTGCAATCTCTGTCTCCCAGGTTTAAGCAATTCTTCTGCCTCAGTCTCCCTAGTAGCTGGGATTACAGGTGCCTGCCATCATGCCCAGCTAATTTTTGTGTTTTTGGTAGAGACAGGGTTTCACCATGTTGGCAAGGGTGGTCTCAAACTCCTGGCCTCAAATGATCTGCCCACCTTGGCCTCCCAAAGCTCTGGGATTACAGGGTGAGCCACCCCTCCTGGCCTAGAATGCACTGGTCTTAAAACAGGCCCTGAAACCAGAAGCAGCTGACTGGGCAGAATGGCGTTACAGCGCCAGGTGGGAGACAACCCCTGCAGCTGAGCTGTTGATGGGTAGGAGGCAGTGCACGCTTGAAATCAGTGGCTAATATATGGTCCCATCTCTCTGACAGCCAAAATGCACAGGCCCAGGGACCGAGGGGTAGATATGGGAGTAGCTTTTCTCACTACTATTCCCAATTATCTACTAGAGGAATTTTGGCTTCCTAGCCCCTCAATTTTGTGTTCAGTGGGTCTGGAGAGCTTAATGCTCGAAGGAGGAACACTCCCTCCAGAGAATGTGGATATGACTCCTTTAGAATTGGAAGTAGAGAGGCTAGGCGCAGTGGTTCATACCTGTAATCCCAGCTCTTCTGGAGGCCAAGGTGCCCACCGTGGTCAGGAGTTCAAGACCAGCCTGCCCAACATGGTGAAACTCTATCTCTACTAACAATACAAAAATTAGTCGGGCATGGTGGTACATGTCTGTAATCCCAACTACTCAGGAGGCTGAGGCACGAGAAACACTTGAACCCAGGAGGTGGAGATTACAGTGAGCCAAGATCGTGCCACTGCACTCCAGCCTGGGTGACAGAGCCAGACTCTCGTCTCAAAAAAAAAAAAAAAAAAGAATTGGAAGTAGAGTGTTCTCTCCTGGTCATTTTGAGGTCTGTATGTTGCTTAAAAGGCAGAGAAGGCGGTCAACTGTACTGTATCTGACAGGGTGATCAACTAGGATTGCCAGAGGAAAATAAGTTCCTGCTACACAATGTGGGGAGGTCAGAAGACAATCATGGAAAACGGGATTCATCAGGTGTGCCCCCAACCCCCTCATCCATTATTGACAGTGACGGGGAAGTGTGACGGCCCAACAAACATAAGACAGAGGAGAGCCAGGTGTGGTGGCTCATACCTGTAATCCCAGCACTTTGGGAGGCCAAGGTGGGTGGATCACCAGAGGTCGGGAGTTTGAGACCAGATTGGCCAACATGGAGAAACCCTGTCTCTACTAAAAATAGAAAATTAGCTGGGCGTGGTGGCACATGCCTGTAATCCCAGCTACTCGGGAGGCTGAGGCAGGAGAATTGCTTGAACCTGGGAGGTGGAGGTTGTGGTGAGCTGAGATTGCACCATTGCACTCCAGCCTGGGCAACAAGAGTGAAACTCAATCTAAAAAAAAAAAAAAAAAAAAAAAAAGAAGAAGAAGACAGAAGAGGCTGAATTGCATAGGAATAAATGTTTAGGACACCCCACCATATAAAAACCCCAGTCAGCCAAAGTGCTGGCACATGGTTAGAGGAAAGTGGGGGTGGAGGAAGGACTCTGCGATTGCTAACTTGGGCCTGGTGACCAGTTGCCAAAGTGGGGGCTGTAGCAAGTTTCTGTTGTTATTTGCATGCCCTGTTGTCTTATTTAAAGAGCCTTGGTGATGACTAATGTGTTAAGTTAGGCTCCAGGTGAGTATGACTGAAGGTTAACAAGAATAGGGTGATTCTGACAAGGTGCTGATGAGACTGTTTCTTCGATTTAAAAAAAGAAGATGAAATTCACATAACATGAAACCATTTTAAAGCAGATACTTCAGTGGCATCTAGTGCATTCATAATACTGTGCGAGCATCACCACAATCTATTTCCAAAACTTTTTCATCATCCCAACAGAAATTCTGCAACCATTGAGTAATAGGGACATGAGGTTTTCCCCCAAAGGACAGGAGTGGGTGCTGAGGGGTGAAAGGAACAGCCCTGCTTGGCTCTTCCGTTTCCCTTCCACATCCACACTCCCTGCTCTGGCTGCCTTCCCTTCTGGCTTTCGGTTGGGATTGGCCAGTGGGAAGCACCATCAGGATGAAAGATGTCCACCCCCAGCTCCCTCTCTGGTAGGGGCTTTCTAAGCATGACCACAGCTCTAGCCAGGCAGTCCCACCCATGGTGAGATCTCTCTCCTCTAGCCCTTTCAGGTCTAGGGTTTGTAAAGACTTCCTGCAGTGTAAGCCCTGCTGGGTCCCATCCCTGGTAGATTCCCATAACCCCGCCCATATCTCTAATTAATCCCTTAGTTGAAGGCTCTTAGTACCCCTTTGAATATACAGTCACCTCTGTACCCTCGGGTTCTGTGGCCTCTGAACCAAGCACAAATTGAAAACATAAAAACAAAAACAAAAAATAACACTACAATAAAAATACAACTTTAAAAACCAGTATAACAACTTTGCTTTTTAGACAGAGTCTTGCTCTGTTGTCCAGGCTGGTGTACAGTGGTGCAATGGCTCACTACAGCCTCGGCCTCCTGGGCTCAAGCCATCGTCCCACCTCACGCTCCCAAGTAGCTGGGACCATAAGGTGTGCACCACCATGCCTGGCCAATTTTTCCATTTTTTGTAGAGGTGGGGTTTCACCATGTTTCCCAGGCTGGTCTTGAATTCCTGGGCTCAAGTGATCCACCCATCTCCACCTCCCAAAGTGCTGGGTTTACAGGCGTAAGCCACCGTACCCAGCAGACAATTACTTACACAGCATTTACATTGTATTAGGTATTATAATCTACAAATGATTTAAAGTATATAGGGCCAGGCACCGTGGCTCATGCCTGTAATTCCAGCACTTTGGGAGGTCAAGGCAGGCAGATCATTTGAAGTCAGGAGTTTGAGACCAGCCTGACCAACATAGTGAAACCCTGTCTCTACTAAAAACAGAAAAATTAGCTGGGAATAGTGGTGTATGCCTGTAGTCCCAGCTATTGGGGAGGCTGAGACAGAAGAATCACTTTAACCCAGGAGGCGGAGGTTGCAGTGAGCTGAGATCCTGCCACGGCACTTTAGCCTGGGTGATAGAGCGAGACTCCGTCTCAAAAAAAAAAAAAAATGTATATGGGAAGATGAGTGTTAGTTATATGCAAATGCATTTATCTCTTGGTTATCCATGGGGGATTGGTTCCAGGACCCCCTACAGATACCAAAATCCACAGATACTCAAGTCCCTTATATAAAATAATGTAGTATTTGCATATAACATACATACATTCTTTCACGTACTTTTTTTGCCACCCAGGCTGGAGTGCAGTGGCACGATCTTTGCTGGCGGCAACCTCCACCTCCCGGGATCAAGTGATTCTCTTGCCTCAGCCTCGACAATAGCTGGGACTACAGGCTTGCACCACCACACTCAGCTGATTTTTTTTTTTTTTTTTTTTTAGTAGACACGGGATTTCACCATGTTGGTCAGCCTGGTCTTGAACTGATTTCAAATGATCCACCCACCTTGGCATCCCAAAGTGCTGGGATTACAGGCGTGAACCACTGCACCCAGCCATCTCCCAGATACGTTAAATCATCTCTAGATTACTTATAATACCTACTACAATGTAAATACTATGTTAGTAGCTGTTACACTTTATTATTCAATTTCCACCCCCCCAAATATTCTCAATTGCAGTTGGTTGAATCCATGGATGCAGAATTTCTGAAGGGGCAACAGTACTACTCCATTTTTTTTTTTTTTTTTTTTTTGAGCTAGAGTCTCACTCTGTTGCCCAAGCTGGAGTGCAGAGGTGCCATCTTGGTTCACTGCAAGCTCCGCCTCCTGGGTTCAAGCAATTCTCCTGCCTCAGCCTCCCAAGTAGCTGGGACTACAGGTGCCAGCTACCATGCCTGACTAATATATATATACATATTTTAAAATAATATACATACATATTTTATATATTTATATATTTTATAAGAGTTTCGCTCCTGTTGCCCAGGCTGGAGTGCAGTGGCATGATTTTGGCTCACTGAAACCTCCACCTCCGGGGTTCAAGGGATTCTCCTGCCTCAGCCTCTCGAGTAGCTGGGATTATAGGGCATGCACCACCATGCCCGGCTAATTTTATATTTTATTTTTATTTTTAATAAATACGGGGTTTCACTGTGTTAGCCAGGACGGTCTCGATTTCCTGACCTTGTTATCTGCCCGCCTCGGCCTCTCAAAGTGCTGGGATTACAAGCGTGAGCCACCATGCCTGGCCAGTACTACACCATTTTAAATCAGGAACTTGAGCACCCAAGAATTTTGGTTTCCATGTGGGTCCTGGAACCAATTCCCGGAAAATATGGAGGGATGGCTGTAACATCAATTTCCTGCTAGGGCACCGATGAATACAGGAAAAATCCTTTAATAATAACCCCGTAATTCTCTTGGCGCTGATCCTTTCAGAGTTTGTGAGTCAAACCAGCTTCATACTCCGGTCCCAGGCTGGGCAATGGAGATGCTTCCCTGGAGAGCTCAGGTTCGAAGGGTGCCTGGAGTGCGCGCCAAGGCCCCACTGCCCTCTGGTGGTCAGCTCCCGGAACTGCATCTCAGGACTACAACCTCTCCTGAACCAAGCCCATTAGGGATTTAGCAATCCTTATCCAAAATGCTTGAAAGCAGAAGTATTTCAGATTTTGGAATATTTGCACATATATCATGAGATATCTTCAGGATAGAATCCAAGTCTAAACACGAAATTCACTTTATGTTTCATATACAGCTTATACACACAGCCTGAAGGTAACTTCATATATTTTTCTTGAGATGGAGTCTTGCTCTGTTGCCCAGGCTGGAGTGCAGTGGTGCGATCTCGGCTCACTGCAACCTTCACCTCCTGGGTTGAAGTTATTCTTCCTGCCTCAGCCTCCTGAGTAGCTGGGCTTATAGGCATGTGCCACCATGCCCAGCTAATTTTTGTATTTTTAGTAGAGATGGGGTTTTGCCATATTGGCCAGGCTGGTCTCAAACTCCTGACCTCAGGTGGTCTGCCTGCCTCAGCCTCCCAAAGGGCTGGGATTACAGGCGTGAGCCACTGCGACCAGCCCAATTTTATATATTTTAAAAAATTGTGTGCAGCCTGTCTCATGAGGTCAGGCATGAATTCTCCATTCACGGCACAGTGCTGGGTTTTCTGATTAGGGATGCTCGGTCTGTACACACCTGAGCTTATCTCACCGTGTGGGGGCACTGTCCCCACTTTACAGGTGAGAATTTAAGGCCTTCAGTGACTTCCCAGTTAAGACCAAAATCTTAACTGAGGAGCATGAGGCCCCATCCTTGCCTCCCATGCTGTCACTCTGACCCAGCCACCTGGCCTTTTCTCAGGTCCCAGTGTTTGTGGGCACAGCTGCCAGTTAGAATGGGCACTTTCTGAGTCCTTCTCCACCTGGAGGCCTCAGCTCCTTCTTGAGTCCCCTCCTGTGATATCACTTGCTCAGGACTCAGGAGGGTCCTCCTCACCGCCCCGCCCTCCCCTCTGCCCCTTATTCATCTCTTGCACAAACACTGGGCACTGGTTGGTGCCGCTCTTGCCCGTGGGGCAGGGCACGTCCTGCTTAGCTTGTCACTGTAGCTCAATGCCTGGCATGTGGGAACCATCACCCGAGCCACTGACAGTCATGAAGTGTTTCTGTGCCAGCCTCTGAGCTAAGTACTTCAGGCCCCCAGGCCAATCTCCCTTCTGAAGACCCTTGTCCCCAGGAAGCAGCTCTGGACTCTATCAAAAACTCACATTGATTTATTAGAATATGAAAAAGATTCAGTTTCTTCTGTACAGGCGGCAGAGTGGCAGCAGCTGTGGTGGCTTGGTACATGGTTGCTGATGTCACCCTTGCATGGTGACTCCTGCCCAAACAGCACTTGCATGGAGAAGAGGATGGATAGACGGGCCGAGGACCCATGGCCCAGTCCCCTGCAAAGAGGGACACTCTGACTATTGCACAATCCTGGGGGAGTGCCCTGGGGACAGGGGGAAGGAGTGTGTGTGAGCAAAGGCCTCTTGGGGGCCCAGAATTCTGCCCAGCCCACCAGCCCTGGGGGACAGGAGATCCTCAGGGGAGGCCTTCTCCACCCTCCCCTGCCCCCGCCTCCACAATGGGCTCCACAGCAGGCGGGGAACGTTCCAGGGGCCAAAGTAAGAGCAGGCCAGCAGGACTGAAGGTCAGGCCCGAGAGCTAGGCAGGCGCCAAGAGGCCCGGCGTCTGTGAGGCTGGAGAGACTCTTGATGAGGAGTGGGAGTCACTTCTGATGTCAGAGCCTTTGGGCCAGAGTCAAGAGCCCAGCAGGCAGAGAAACGTGGGGGAGGGGGTTGGACAGACAGGCACAAATGAGGAGGGGTCATTCCTGGAGTGTGAGGAGGGAGTTAGAGGGCAGAGCACTGTTCGGCCAGGAGTTTTCAAAACGTTTTAAAAACAGGAGTGCCCTCTGTGCAAAACCAATCATACATATGGAAGTATGAAGAAACCAAACTTAAAAAGGCAGCACGTTCTGGAGCCACAGCCAGTCCTTCCCCAGAAGCATCCCCTGAGGGCCAGTGGTCCCCGTGGGAGCACAGTTCGGAAAGCTCTGAGTCATGTCACTGTCACTGTAGAAACCACCCCTGCTCCAGGCAGAGACGCTCAGAGATGCCCTCGACCCACAGCTCTGAGTAAGGACAGGTCAAGGTGGTGGCCAGGGTGACAGAGCTGGCAGGAGGAGTGTGAGACCTTGGTGGGCCAGCAGTCCCTCCCCCAGCCAGATGCCTGGTACCCCTGGTATGTTCCCTGATAAAGCAGGGCCTGCTCGAGGGAGGCCTCAGCTCCCTCCCTTCCTGGGAGGGACCACAGCTGAGCCAGAGACTCTTTGGTTGGAAACTAAGATTGGTCTGAATGAGGAGGGGCTGGCAGAGGGAGGAGCCTCTGAGGCCCTAGTCCAGGTCCTGGAGAAGCCTGGATCTAGGGAGGGGCAGGACCGGCCTCGCCAGCCCCAGCAATTCTGCCACATGGACTGGGGAGGCAGTTCTGTGCGGAGCAGGCTTCCCAGGAGGCGGGGAGGGAGCAGCTGTGCCGGGGTGGTGGGGTGGGGGGGTGGAGGGGGGTGGGGGCTGGGGGACGGGCAGGGCCCATCCAGGTCAGGAAGGGCACGGGGAGCCCAGCAGCCCCTGCTCCGGTGGGAGAGTCTGTGAGGGGACGGGCGCCGCCTGCTGGCCCTGGTGCTACTGTCCCTTGGGGATGAACGGTTCTCCCTCCCCAGGCTCAGGGTGCGGGCCTGGGTCACTGAGGCAGCGCTGTATCCTCTGGGAGCTGGGGCTGTCACTGGGCCCGGGGGTGAAGACGTCGTCGGTTCCTGGGGACGAAGTCTCCTTGCTCCGCATCACAATGCCCCCATCGTCATCCTCGTCCTCCTCGGCCACCTTTGCAGGATCCCGGCTCGACCCCAAGACCTTGCCCTTCAGCTCTTCGTTCACCAGGTCCACAGACTCGGGTGACTGTGGGGAGGCCGGGTCAATGGTGATGACAGGCAGGTCCTCCTTCGGCTCATAGGCCAACGGGTCTGGGGAGCAAGAGCAAGGCACAGGCTGGGTTCGGCTCCGGAGCCAGGCCAGGCACACGCCACTCAGCTGTGTCAGCGCCTCCTGCAGGCCCCCTCACCAGTGCAGCTGGCCTGGTCCTGATGGGCCTCAGAAGCGGGCCTCTGTGACCCTCCAGCCCACAGCTTCTCTTCCTCAGACTGTGGCCCTCTCCTCTGCCAGGGGCTCCCAGAAGTGTCCGTCCACAGGCCAAACCTGGGGCTCCCCCGAGTCACAGTCTGCCCTGGGGCCCTGCCCTCACCTTCCCCACGCTGGGGATCCCCATGGGGCAGACACCCTGCCTTCCTGCCAGGCCCCGTCTCTCCCAGCTCCTTGCACCATCCTCACCCAAGGGTGTCTCTCCCTAGGGATGGTCCCTGACGTGGAAGCAGCTCACAGCTTGGGAGGGGCCCCTGGGGTCGGCGAGGGCAAGGCCTGTCCTCCAGGTGGTGGAGGCCTGTGCCCATCCTCAGGAGGCGGTGGTTCAGAGGCCTTACCTGAGCCGATGCGGGCCCGGGACATGGTGGGTGAGTCCAGCTTGTGGGCCGGCACTGTCAGGTAGTTGTTGATCTGACAGAGAGGATAAGTGGGGTGAGCACAGGCAGCTGGGCAGAGGGAGCCCCTCAGGACAGCACCCGGTCATGCGCACCCCACCTTCCGTGGGTGCGGACACTCGCTACCCCTCCCTTGTGCCTGTGCCTTAAACAGGCACCTACACTGCCCAGCCTTAAACCCACCCATTGCTGTCCCCTGCCATGCCCTAACCCAAGCATGCCCCCCACCTCCACGCCAATCCCTTGCTTAGAACTCTTCATGGCTCTCCACACCCTTACACTGCCAACAAGCCCCTCCAAAGCCAAACCCTGTTTCTAGAATGGGCGCAGTTCCTCAGAGGGCTGTGGCGGTGTCTGGTGAGTGGGGAGGGACACAGATTCCCAGAGGCGGGCAGCGGCTACCTTCTGCTCCAGCTGCCGAGCCTTCTGCCTCCGAAGCAGCATCTGGTTCCAGGCCTCTTCGTAGGGGTCTGCCACCAGTGTGTGTCTGTTGTAGGACCGCAGCTGTGGGT
The DNA here is from genome assembly GCA_963574635.1 of Cheracebus regulus. NCBI lineage: Eukaryota > Metazoa > Chordata > Mammalia > Primates > Pitheciidae > Cheracebus > Cheracebus regulus. The sequence continues at coordinate 23,193 of CAUYQU010017871.1, read as the reverse complement.
AGGACAGCGTCAGGGCAGGGCGGCCCCGGAAGCTGGACCCGGAAGGCTCCGGTCATGGAGGGGCGGGGGGAGTGCGGAGGCCAGGCCAGCCCCAGGGCAGCGCAGGGCTGCGAGGAGAGGGCCAGGCTGGGGAGCAGGTCCTCACCCGCTGCCTGGTCTTCTGCAAGTTGTTCCTCAGGATTTTGCGGATCTCCTCCTCCTTGTCCTTGGACAGTGCGGGCAGGATGCGCTCGGAAGGCAAGGACTTGGGGTGGATGTTCCTGAGGCAATAGGGTATAGGTTAGGTCCCCAAGACTCCTGGGACCCTGGAGCCTTCCAGGCTGGGGCAGAAGGAGGTCACCCTGGGGATGACCCAGGGGGGCACCAAAGCCTCAGGTCCTTGGTGTGAGCCCACATCTCTCTTCTCCACCCCAACAGGACAACAGAGGGCGCCACCCCCAGCTGGGCTTGCAGGCCGGCCGGTGTGGGGGAGAAGCTCCCTGGGTGGCCCCAGCACTCACTGCATGGAGACGGTGGAGACGGCAGAGGGGATCTTGCCCATTCCCCCGCTCTCCACCAGCTCAATGGCCTGCTTCATCTCCATCTTGTGGTAGAAGGCGATGAGCTGGGGCTCCTTGGAGCGCTCGCCGGCTATCAGACACTTCTTCACGTATTTCTTATTAAACCGGTTGAGCCTGTTGGGAGAAGGAGGGAGACGGATGGAGCCAGCTCCCAGGAGTGGGGAGATGCCCAGGCTCGGGAGACCCTTGCCTGCCCCTCCCTGCCTGCCCACCAGGCCTGCCACCTACTTGTCCTTCCAGTGGTGGTGACCGTAGTGGCCACAGATGTCCTCGATGCCTGTCAGAAGGTGGTCCAGGAACTGAAAGGGGCCCAGGGCCAGGTCAAGCCTCGCTGTGGGGCGCCTTCCCTACCAAGACCTCTGACTAGCCCCACTTTCTCCCGGAGCTGCAGCCCTGCTGGGTCCAGCCCTGTGGTTCTGTGAGCAGCCAGGAGGTGGCGCCCACACCCTACTCATCGAACTCAGTGGCCCTGACTCCGGGTATCTCAAACCCTCACCTGTGTCCGGCCGAGCCCCCTTCTCTAATCCCACCTGGGACCCATGCCTGGGATGGGTTTCAAATGAAGGCAGAGATGGCACGATGCCCCCTCCTCAGGCTCCCAGCTGCTCACACCACACCTTCCTATGGCTAGACCCTAGCGGCCTCCTGGGCAGAGGGAGCCCTGGGCACCAACACAGGGAGGAGGGGCTGATGGGGGCAGGGACATGAGGCACAGCTGCTCCCCAGCTCCCTGCTCCTTCTCCTGCAACCGAGGGCCCAGCCCGCACTCCAGTACCTGTGTGTGGATCTCCTCGTTGATGGAACGCTTCGTCTCTTGCTTTTTCTTCACAGCCAACAGGTCTACCAGGGGCCGAATGGTCATGCCCTGTTGGGGCAGGCAGGTGTCAGGCACTCCAGTTCTGCTACCCAGGCAGGGAGGCCGCAGAGCCTCCCTCCCGCACCCCAGGCCCCCAGGGCTAGGATGCCCTCTCTGCTCTGCCCTCTCCCAGGACCCAAGGGTGTGAGAACTCCCCTACCTCCCAGCACTTATCTAAAGAACGCTGACTTCCTGCCAGGCCCCCGTCTCTCCCAGCTCCTTGCAGGGTCCTCACCCATGCAAGGTGAGGTCCTTAAGGCCTGCCTCTTCCTGGAGACATGGTCAGAGGTTTGACCACCAAATGACCCCCATGCTGGTCATCTGGCCTGGGCCAGGTGGCAGAGAGCCTGGGTTCAGATGTGGACTGTACCACAGACCCGCTTGGCAAGCCCAAGGTCAGGCCCCACATACAGGGAAAACCACCTCTGCACTGCCTCCCACCGAGGACTGCCGGGAGGACCAGGTAATAACAGCAGCGGTGGCTTCAGCTGCACACCTGCCATGTGACCAACGCATGCGCTTGTGAGTCTTCTAGTATCAGCTCTCCAGTACCCACAGCACTAAGAGGGAGGCCCTTCCTTGTCCCTATTTAACAGACGCAGAAACTGAGGCTCAGAGAGGTTAAGCAGCTTTCTAAGATGCCATAGAAGCAGTACAGCCATGATTCAAACCCAGGCAGGCTGGCTCTGGAGGGAGGGCCCCTCCCCAGTGCTGCCTTCAGTGAAAACGGGCTTGGAAAATCATTAGCACATAAGATTTTTTTGAAGATGTAAGCAGGGCAAGACAACAAAAGTGGCAGCCTCCTCTCCTTTTTTTTTTTTTTTGAGATGGAGTCTCACTCTGTTACCTAGGCTGGAAGGCTAGAGTGCAGTGGCATGATCTCAGCTCACTGCAACCTCCACCTCCTAGGTTCAAATGATTCTCCTGCCTCAGTCTCCCAAGCAGCTAGGGATTACAGGTGTGAGTCACCATGCCCGGCTAATTTTTGAATTTTTTGTAGAGACAGGGTTTTACCATGTTGGTCAGGCTGGTCTCAAACTCCTGACCTCAGGTGATCCACCAGCCTTGGCCTCCCAGTGCTGGGATTACAGGTGTGAGCCACCCTGCCCAGCCTCTTTTCTTCTTGAGACAGCACCTCACTCTGTCACACAGGCTGGAGGAGTGCAGTGGCACAATCACGGCTCACAGTTGCCTCAACTTCTTGGGTCCAAGCTATCCTCCCACTTCAACTTCCCAAGTAGCTGGGACTACAGGTGTGCACCACCACACCTGGCTAATTTTTTATATTTTTTGTAGACAAGGTCTTGCTATGTTGCCTAGGCTGGTCTTGAACTCCTGGGCTCAAGGGATCCTCCTGCCTGAGGCTCCCAAAGTACTGGGGTTATAGGCATGAGCCACTGTACCAGGGCACCCTCTCCTTTTAAAGCACAGAAAATAAGCCCAGCCCCAGGTTTCCCCTGTCTTTCTTTGTTAAGAGAAGGCAAAGATATATCCCATCTAGGGCTTTTTGAGGATTAGTGCCCAGAAAAGACAGAAAGGATGGTGAAGAAATGGAGGCTCAGGCCGGGTGCGGTGGCGTACGCCGTAATTCTAGCACATTGGGAGGTCGAGGTGGGCAGATCGCCTGAGGTCAGGAGTTCGAGACCAGCCTGGCCAACACAGTGAAACCTTATCTCTACTAAAAATACAAAAATTAGCTGGGTGTGGTGGCACATGCCTATAATCCCAGCTACTTGGGAGGCTGAGGCAGGAGAATCACTTGAACCCCGGAGGTGGAGGTTGCAGTGAGCCAAGATCATGCCACTGCACCCCAGCCTAGGTGATAGAGCAAGACTCCGGCTCAAAAAAAAAAAAAAAAAAAAGAAATGGAGGCTCAGACAGAGTGTTTCTCATTTGTCAAAGGTCAGACAAAGTCAGGTAAGGTGAAGTAATCTCTACCATCACAGACTGGGCTTTCTTGGGGACCTTAGGCAGGAGAGTACTCTTAGCTAAGCCTGGGCCGTTTAAATGCACAGAAATCACTGACCAGCAGGATGGAAGGATTCTTGGGAATCACCTCGCCCGGTTTCCTCACTTTACAGATGGGAACTGAGACCCAGAGAAGGGAGGGTCTTTCTTAGGGTCAAAGAGACAACAACACAGAACTAGGGCTGACCAGGCCTCCTGCTGCCGGCTCAGAGCCCTTTCCAGTTCCCCATGCTGTGATATTCCCATTTTACAGATGCAGAAACTGAGACCCTAAGATATGAAATCTCTTGCCTAAACCCCTACAATGAGTTTGTAGCAAAGAGAGATCTTGGGCCTGTTGTCTGTACCCGCTTCTCTCTCTCTTTTTTTTTTTTTTTGAAATGGAATTTCCCTCTTGTTGCCCAGGCCAGAGTGTGATGGCACAATCTCAGCTCACCACAACCTCTACCTCCTGGGTACAAGTGATTCTTTTGCCTCAGCCTCCCAAGTAGCTGGGATTACAGGCATGCATCACCACGCCCAGCTAATTTTGTATTTTTAGTAGAGAGGGAGTTTCACCATGTTGGTCAGGCTGGTTTCAAACTCCTGACCTCAGGCAATCCACCCGCCTCAGCCTCCCAAAGTGCTGGGATTATAGGCGTGAGCCACCACGCCCGGCCAATACCCACTCCTCTTAATGCTCCATGGGTTCCAAATTACATTGGGCAGCATTCTGGTTCCTTTACATTCTGATCAGTCACTGCAATGATCATCACAATTCTCACTTTACCACTGAGGAAACTGAGGCCCAGAAAAGGGGAGTGGCTTGCCCAAGGTCACACGGCAAGTTAGTGGTGGAGCTGGGACTAGAATCCCATTTCAAATCACACGCTTTCCTCTCTTTTCACGGGAACAGCGTCAGAGTCCCCAAGGCAAGGGCCTGCTCTGCTCTGGCCCAGCACCTGCACAAAGACGGTAAAGAAGATGACGGTGATGATGGCAGTGAGGAACAAGTCACACATAGGGAAGTGCTTCTTGTCCAGGAGGTAGCCCAGAGAGAAGGCGATGGCCCCTCGCAGGCCCCCATAGGCGATGATGAACTGGTCCTTGGGGGTCAGCTTCACGATGCGGAACTTGTTGATAAACCAGGTCAGGCCCAGCACACCTGCAGGGGAGGGCAGCAGGGGTAAGGGTCAGGCCCGGCTGTGCCCAGCCCCTCCTGGCTTCCGCACCAGTGATTTCTCTGCGTATCCAGGAAGTCTCCACTACTAAGCCCACCCTGCTCACTCAATTCCTGGGTCCCTCAGCCCAGAGTGCCCTGAACCCCTCAATCCAAGAGCTAGCTGGATCCTGAAGGGGCTTGCCCAGCCTGGATGTGCTTTAGAGACATCAGGGAGGCCTCCAGTGTCTGGAGGGTGGGGACAGGAAGAGGGGGAAAGATCAAACATGATGGGTCACAAGCCGATACTTATGTGATGGGTATGGGGCGGGGCGGTCATTATCCTATTCACTCTACTTTTCTAAGTACTGAAATTTTCCATAATAAAGCATAAAAACTGTGGAGGGCTGGGCCCAACCTCCACCCACAGAACCAGAATCCCTGGAGGATGAGACTCAGGAACAAAGGGGATTTCAAACGTGCACCAAGTCAATTCGAGGTCTGGCCAGGCTCGGGGACACAGACCTATCCCTCAGAGAGGAAGTGAGAGATCCAGGCATGGGGCAGCTGAGGCCCTGGGGTGAGGTGTGTTGGGCACACGTGAGTGGAACCCGTGCACCTGGGGTCCGGTCCCTATGTGTGCCCCAGCCTACTGCACAGGTTTGGAGGACTGCATGCTCCTCTGCACGTGCTCACGTCACCTGTGCTCGAGACTGTGTGGAGAGCACTTAGCTCAGAGTCACAGACCTGGGTTCTGTGGGCCTCAGGCCCCTCCTCAGGACAACCACAGGCTCAGAGTCAGAGGGTCTCAGGGCCCCCTCACTCTGACACAGCATGACTGTCTCCAGAGACCACAGCCTGCTTTCTCCCTGCTTAAGGGCCCATCATGGAAAGGGGAAGCCCCTCCTGTCCAGCTGTGCTGGGAGCAGGCAGGAGCCAACCAGGGTGCTTCCATCACATACTGCATCACACACACACACATACACACCCAGCTCCTCCACACACACCCAGCTCCTACACACACACACACACACACCCAGCTCCTACACACACACCCAGCTCCTACACACACACACACACCCAGCCCCTCCAAACACACACACACAGCCCCTTATACACACACACACAGCCCCTCCACACACACACACCCAGCCCCTCCACCACACACCCAGCCCCTCACACACACACACACACAGCCCCTCCACACACACACCCAGCCCCTCCCACACACATCCAGCCCCTCCACACACACACCGAGCCCCTCCACACACACACACCCAGGCCCTCCACACACACACATACCCAGCCCCTCCACACACACACATACCCAGCCCTTCCACACACACACACTGCACCACAGCCTAAACCTGCCACAGCCCAGCTTCTCCACACAATGCAATATATACACACCACACACACAATATGCATCTACACACCACAGCCCCGCCCCTCCACACAACACAATACTTACACACTATACCACAGGCACACACCACACAGCCTGGCCCCTCCACACACCGCACCATAGCCCACCCACCCCCACACACCACACCTACCCCCCACCACGCCCCAGCCCTGGCCCTCACCCAGCACGCGGGCGATGAGGCAGAAGAGCAGGGTGCTGATGACGAAGGTCCAGTTCCAGTGGTGGGAGCCGGCCACGGTGGAGACGCCGAGGAAGATGAAGATGAGGGTCTCGCTGACGCTGCTCCACATCTTCAGGAAGTACTTAATAGTGGTGTGGGACTTGTGGGAGATGTTGGCCTCCACGTAGGGGCGCATCACCACTCCCGAGGCTATGAGCCTGGGGCAGGAAAGAGTGGGCTCAGGACTCTTCGTCGACCTGCACCTGCCGGAGCCCCTCCCCAGCCGGGGGTGATGGGGCCATGACCAAGGTGCCCATGTTCCGAGCTCCTCTATGGGCCAGGAGCCTGCTGCCTGCTTTACACCCTGTTCCCACTCATCCTGGCAGCAACCCTACAGACACAGGTGTATCCCACCATTTTTAAACTGAGTGATCTTGGCTAGGCTGGGTTGCTCACACCTGTAATCCCAGCACTTTGAGAGGCCAAGAAAGGCGGATTACTTGAGGCCGGGAGTTCGAGACCAGTCCTGGCCAATGTGGCAAAACCCTGTCTCTTCTAAAAACACAAAACTTAGCCAGGCGCAGTGGTGGGCACCTGTAATCTCAGCTACTTGAGGAGCTGAGATGGGAGAATCTCTTGAACCCAGAAGGTGGAGGCTGCAGTGAGATGAGATTGTGCCACTGCATTCCAGCCTGGGTGACACAGTGGGACCATGTTTGAAAAAAAAAAAAAAAGGCTTGGCGCGGTGGATGACGCCTGTAATCCTAGCACTTTGGGAGGCTGAGGTGGGTGGATCACCTGAGGTCAGGAGTTCAAGACCAGCCTGGCCATCATGGTGAAACCCCATCTTCAAAAAAAAAAAAAAAAAAAAAAGATAAGGGATCTGACTCTAAGAGAAAGAAAGTTACCTGTCCACTGTCATGCTGCCTGTAGGCAGCAAAGCCAAGACACAAAGCACACTGTGTCCAGCTCCAGAGCCTGCACCTTTGCCCCGAGGGCACACATTGCCTCTCCACCCAATAGGAGTCAATGGCACAGGCCCACGGTCTCTTGGAAGTTTGTCTCCTCAAGGGTGGCATCTGCCATTGCACACAGGGGTCTCTGCAGGGAGCTTTGTTCCAAGCAGCTGCTTGGAGCTTGGAGTCCTCCCAGCCCAGCACTCACATCCGGGCTCTGCTCCTGGGAGCCAGGTGCCCTGAACCCTAGTTCTGCCTTGCCTCTGCACTGGAACCCCTTTGCCCTTCACTGCCTGTCCACATCCCATTCTCCCCATTTCTAGGCCCAGCAGAGGCCTCAGGACCGCCAGGACTCAGGCCTGGTGAGACTCCTTGCTTCCACAGAAGCCTCCAGCCTCCAGCCTCCTCACTGGGGGACTCCTTTTGAGACAAGTGAAGTAGCAGGGCTGTGGCTTTCCTCAGCTGGAAGCTTAGTGGCTTCCAAGGTTCTTCCCTCCTGTGCCCTGGGCTTGCCCTCATGCAGGTCACTTCTGCCTCATCTGCTCATAGCCTGAAATGCCCTCTCCATATTCCTGGACCCCAGGGTGCCCAGCAGAAGTACTCCTCCTCTTTTAGGAAGACACTTGGCCATTTAAATGGTTACCAAGCAGGTCTGGAGCCTGGAGCTCATGTCTCATCCCTGGAGCTCAAGGCTGGGCCCTGGGAGCTCCATGACCCTACGAGCCTGGGGAAACCAAACTGGCAGCCCCTGCCCCCACCCCGCCAAGCCCGCTGCCTGCTGTGCACAGACTCACGCCATGATGCCTGACAGATGGAAGAGCTCGGCTGACAAGTAGGCCATGTAGCTGTAGAGGAAGACGAAGAGCGGCTCGATGACCCGGATGTGGGAGGTAAATCGGGAGGTGAAGGCTGCGATGACCCCGTAGACCACGCCCACAAGCACCCCGCCCAGGGCCACCACGAAGAAGCTCAGGAAGCCGAGGAAGATGTCCACGATGCCCACGTGTTCATAGTTGGCAAACTCCTCAAAGAGGTGATACAGGACCTGGGGAGGATGTGCAGACTGGTGGGTGGGAGGAGAGGGCCCTGGCCTCATGGCTCCCTGGGGTCTACCCAGGGTGATCCCGTCCCCTCCGTTAACCATGGTCACAAGTCACAAGAAGAGGCCACACGGTAGCAGAGAAACCCTAGTGCCAAGCAGGTGCTCAAAGCCTCGGCCTGGGGCTGAGGAGCTTGCTCTGGGTTGGCCGCGTGCCACTCTGGTGAAGGATGGCCCTGGGGAACTCTACAATGACCCTGAAGCCAAACTGTCTGGGCCGGAACCCTGGCTCTGCCACTCCTGAGCTGTGCACAGGAAGCAAATTCATCTCCCTGTGTTTCAGCTCTCCCGTCGATAAAATGAGGATAATCACACCAACTTTTAGGACTGCTGTGAGGACTAAATTAGTGAATGAAGTGCTGGGAACCTTACCTGATGCAGGGTTAGCTACACCTGGTGCTATCAAGTCTGCCTCTCACTGCTTGACCCTGGGCACATCGCGCCCATCACTGGGTTTCAGTCCCTCCTTCAGCACAAAAAAGGCAAGTTCACACAACGAACTAGAACATGATTTCTTAACGTCTGAAGCTTTCCGAAAATACACATGTTCAGGCCATACTGGACTTGGACTCTCTGGGATAGGGCCAAGGAATCTCTATGTAACAAGCTCCCCAGGGGTTGTAATGAACAGCCAAGTTCAGATGCTATGGAACTAGAGGCTCTTTAAGGTGTTCCTGTCTCCTGGGCTGGGAAATAGATGGTCATTGCAAAACTATCATCAGATGTTTAAGTGGCATTTCATACACTGTAAAGCTCTTTGATTTGGCCAGGCGTTGTAGCTCACGCCTATAATCCCAGCACTTTGGGAAGCTGAGGCAGGCAGATCATGAGGTCAGGAGATCAAGACCATCCTGGCTAACACAATGAAACCCCATCCCTACTAAAAATACAAAAGATTAGCCAGGTGTGGTGGCACGTGCCTGTAATCCCAGATACTTGGGAGGCTGAGGCAGGAGAATGGCTTGAACCCAGGAGGCAAAGGTTGCGGTAAGCCGAGATTGCACCACTGCACTCCAGCCCTCCAGCCTGGGCGACAGAGCTAGACTCCGTCTCAGAAAAAAAAAAAGCCCTTTGATGGTCTTTATCCGCATTGACACTCAACAACCATGCGAGGCAGGTGGGTCAAGGATGCTCCTTGGCTAAACTGAGGTTCATGCGGTAAAACAACATGCCAGGGGCCCCCAGCCCAGAAGCAGAACTGGGCCCAGAACTTGTTCCCTGACAGCCATGGGCTGAGACCTCCCCAGCAGACTCAGCTTTGAGGATCTGGCTCCTATTGCTGGCTTCCTGAGCTGCCTGGCCTACTCAAGTCTGTCCTAGACAGCTCTGCCAGGAAGGAGCAGGGAGTTTCCAGGCCTGGGGGAAAGGAGGGGAGGACCTGATGATCCATGAGAGGGAATCCTCCAAAGCCCCCAGGACCTAGAGCAGGAGGAATGGACTGTGAGGGCACAGACCTGCAACCAGGCAGCTGAGGGTCAGCCTCCAGCTTTACTCTCTGGGAAATGGGGCACTCACACCCATGCCCAGAGCTCCAGAAAGGCCTGACTTGGGCCAGGCAGAAAGGGGAGATGCTGAGCACTGGCCACGGCTGGTGCTGCCCAGCCCCAGCCATCTGGGGGATAGGGCAGGGCTCCAGCAGCAGACCCATTCCTGGCCTGAGGGGATTCATGGGTCCTCATGGTCCACCACATGGGCCCATGGAGTGGGCACAGAGGGGAAGGTCCTCCTTTCTGGCCTGGTGCTATTATCCCTGGAACTACAGAGAAGCAGAGTAACACAGTGGTAAGCCCTTGGGCTTTGGACTTAGACTACAGATTTGAACCTCAGCTATATCATATATCAGGCTAATGTAACCTCTCTGTTCCTCAGTTTCCTCATCTCAAAGAACTGGAATAATAACTATGTCAACCTCATGGAGTTACTGCATAGATTAAAAGAGGCAACGCAGGCCAGGCACAGCAGCTCACGCCTATAATCTCAGCACTTTGGGAGGCCAAGGACAGAACATCGTTTGTGTCCAGGAGTTTGAGACTGGCCCAGGCAACACAATGAGACCCCCATATCTACAAAATAAATGAACAAATAAATAAATCAGCTGGGTGTGATGGCCAGCACCTGCAGTCCCAGCTACTCGGGAGGCTAAGAGGGGAGGATCATTTGAGGAGTCTGAGGCTGCCGTGAGCTACGATTGTGCCACTGTGCTCCTGGGTGACAGTGTGCAACAGTAGGAGACTCTGTCTCTAAATAAATAAATAAAAATGAGGCAATACACATTCAGACAGGAAGCACCCAGTGAACACCAGCAATCACTACCACCACTGCCATGGCCTTTGGGAGACATGACCATCGGTTCACAAATGGCCAGGTCTGTTACCTACTCAATGCAACCATGCCCCAAGCTCCACAGCAGTGCTAAACTGAAACCCAACACCCAGATCCCACTGGAGAGGGCTTTATCTTTGGCACCCACTGGCTTCACAGACATTAGTGAGTATGACTCACTAACGTAAGTAACCCTGTAAGAAGCCTGGGAGGAGAACGGACTATTGTAATCCCTGTGTCACAGATGGGGAAACTGAGGCTCATGTGGTAACGCTGGGTAAGAGCTGGTGCTGGAGAAGGCCAGGACAAAGGCCTGCCTGCTCAGGCCAGGCTACTGCTCTACCCAGCTCCATGAGTAGGCAGGGGAGGAACAGGAAGCCGAGGCTGCTGGCAGCTGAACACCAGTCTGTCTCTACTCTGAGGTGTTGTAGAGGAGGGAGTCATGGCCTGAGCATGCACATGTGCCCTTGAGCTTTCCTGTGTGTGCAGCTGCTCTGAGGGGGACAGCTTAGGAGGGGGTGGGAGTGTTCTCACAGCACGACGTGAGTATGCACATGCACACATCTGTTTCCCAAGGAAACTGGCTGGGAGGAAGGGTGTGTGAGGTGTATATGGCATCACCAAGTGCAGACCCTGGAGGAAAGCCCTAATCCTCTGTCACATTGTAGCTATCAAAGGTGAGGCCTGGCCAGGTGAGGCCGCTCACCCTGTAATCCCAGCACTTTGGGAGGCCAAAGCAGGCAGATCACCTGAGGTCAGGAGTTTGAGACCAGCCTGGCCAACACGGCAAAACCCTGTCTCTACTAAAATCACAAAAATTAGCTGGGCATGGTGACACATGCCTGTAATCCCAGCTACTTGGGAGGCTGAGGAAGGAGAATTGCTTGAACCTGGGACATGGAGGTTGCAGTGAGCCGAGATTGTGTCACTGCACTCCAGTTTGGGAGAAAGAGCAAGACTCCATCTCAACAACAACAACAACAATGGTGAGGCCCACGGAGGTATAGCATTGCTTAAGGTCACACAGCAAGCAAGTGGCCAACTTCTTTTACTCATCACCTTCTGGAGGTTTTGGCGACAAGGCCCTTCCCATAATCTCTGCTCAAAAACTGTGCACAAACCAAATTCTAATGTAAGATATAGCCAACATGAGAGCTGATAGGCCCCTCACAGATTATATGGTCTGTGAAGAGGAAACTGAGGCACAGAGAGTATAAGTAATTTACCCAAGATCATATTGAAATGTAAGCGAAGGGCCAGCTTTGCTGGCTCAGGTCTACAATCTCAGCACTATGGGAGGCCGAGGAAGGAGGATCATTTGAGGCCAAGAGTTCAAGACCAGCCTGAGCAACATGGTCAAACCCCATCTCTACAAGAAATTTAAAAAATTAGCCAGGTGTGGTGGTGCATGCCTATAGTCCTAGCCACTGGGAAGGCTGAGGCAGAAAGATCTCAAGCCCAGAAATTTGAGGCTGCAGTGAGTTATGACCATACCATTTCACCAGCCTTTCAAAAAGCAAGTCAAGTCAAGGGGGGAGCATATAACCCAGCAAAACCGAGAGCTCAGGCCCTGGAGTTAGACAGACCTGGTTCAATCACAGATTGGTTCACACTCCAGTAAGTTATTTTACTTCTTTGGGCCTGTTTCCTCCTCTGGAAAATGAGAATCATAAGCACCTCCTAAGGCAGCCATGAGGGCTTAAATGAGATAATCCATGCCGAAGGGCTCAGCATGGTGCCTGGCAGACAGGAAGCAGGAATGGCCTTAGCTGTTTTTATTACTGTTTTTTTGCGGGCGGATGAGGGATTCACTGCTGGGCCTGGATTTGGGTTTGTACCCTGTTTGGATATGGGCATGGCCTCTAGCCTCCTCACCACAGTGACGGCGTCATTGAGCAGGGACTCCCCAAAGACAAGGATGTGCAGCAGTTCATTGATGTGAATTTCCTCAAAGACAGCCAGAACCGCCACGGGGTCCACGGCAGAGATGATGCTACCGAAGAGCAGGTTGTCCAGGAGGCCGATGTTGTTGATCTGCTCACCGCCCACCAGGCACACGGCGTACATGAGGCCGCCCAGGAAGAAGGCGTTCCACAGCGTGCCCACCACAGCAAAGATCAGGATGGTGCCCAGGTTTTCTGTGAACTGCCGCAGTGGCAGGAAGTAGCCCGCGTCCAGGATGATGGGTGGCAGCAGGAAGAGGAAGAAGACGTCGGACTGCAGGAAGGGGGGTGTCTCGCCTACGCCCTTGATCAGGCCCCCCACCAGCAGCCCCACCACGATCAGCAGGCAGCTCTCCGGGACGATGCTTGAGATAGTGGGGATCACATGGAAACCTGTGGAGGGCGAGAGAACGGGAGGCCATGGGCTTTTGGAGCAGCCGGGAGAACAGAAGGTTGGAGATGGGCCGGGGATGAGGAGCGCAGCTGGCGAGAGGTGCACAGGCTGGGTCTCAGAGGGCTGCTCTGTTAACTCTCTGGCCCCCGCTTTCTAGCCTGTAAAATGGAAGGGACAATGCTAGCTTCACAGGTTTGCCATCATAAACCAAGTGACAGTGTTTTTAAAGCACTTTTTTTCAAAGGATATATACATGCTATCTCTGTCGCTGTCATCAAATGTTAGAAAGCAGCATGCTATATGCCTCCAGAAGGCAGAAACTGTAAACCGATTACTGATGTGCCAAGTACCTAAGGGCAGCACTCATGCCTAAACCCAAAGCATTTTTCCAGGCACAAGTTCAGGGCGGCAGATCTGAGCTCAACCTTAGGAATAACAATCTAACAATTCTGTCTGAGGGAAGATGGCAGTTCTCTAACATGGAGCTGTTTAAGCAGAAGGCAGACAACCAGCTGGTGGGGAGTGGCATAGGAGACAGAAGAAAGCACAGAAGAATCTAAGAATACCAGCACGGGAAGGAACTTGGGGATAATGAGGCCTGGGGTCTGCAAGCCTGCAAAACAGTAGGCTTTCCTACTGAGTTCAGGCAGCTGTTCGAGACACGGCTCAAGGATGTCAACAGCAACCAGCTTTGGCAGGTGAGATAAATTCTATTTGCTATCCTGCTTCTAGCTCAATGCCATCCACTTTAAAGATGGGGCAACTGAGGCTCAGAAGAGGGAAGGGACTTGCCCAAAGTCACACAGCAAATGGGTAGCAGAACCAAAATAGAACCCAGGTCTGATGACCCACTTCTCATCAAACTGTATAGTTCTGTAATTCAAGCTCTCCTATCTTTCCCTTCCATCAAGGCCTCCTCACACCCCTCTGCCTGAGACCCACCAGCCATCTCCCCAGCCCGTGTCCTGGCCAGTAGCAGGCCGCTCTGCTGTAGTCCACCTGGAGGCTCCAAACCCAGAGCTGAGAAGTAGCAAAAATCCCTGTGAGAGGGCCTCTCTCCGTACCAGGTTTGGCCAGAGGACCCCAAGCTCCTGTGAGTGCTTTTTATTGTTTGTTTTGTTTTGGGGTGGGTAAGCGGGTGGAAAAAGCCTGAGCATCTAGGTGCATGTTGGGCACCATACTCCCAGGGTCAGCATGGCCAAGAGGGTATGACCCTTTGCTCAAGAGAAAAGCTCTCTCTGGCCTGGCACAGTGGCTTATGTCGGCAATCCCAGCACTTTGGGAGGCTGAAGCGAAAGGATCACTTGAGGCCTGTAATTTGAACCAGCTTGTACAACATAGGGAGACCTCATCTTCGCTTTAAAAAATAATAGCTGGGCATGGTGTGCGCCTGTAGTCCCAGCTACTCAGGAGGGCTGAGGCAGGAAGATCACTTGACCTCAGCCTCAAAAAAAAAAGGCTAAAGACGAAAGCAAAGCTGTCTCTCCTTCCCTTCTCTATCTTGCAAGCTCTGTGCAGGCAGATGCCATAACTGCTTATCATCATACACCCAGGGCTAGGACACAAGAGGTGCTCAACAAATATCTGCTGACTTGAAAATACACAGGCCTGGGACATCACCCAAGACTTCCAATAACCTGTCTGCCAGACCAGGCCTCTGCTTTCATACTTACTCTTGAGATCCTTGGGACAGAGGAGGAACTTCCCTCTACATGCCCAAAGCCCTTCCTACACTCAGGTAGGGATCTGGGCAGTGCTAGTACAGCTACAAGTCAAAGTTCACACTCCTGACTGGGCATGGTGGCTCACACCTATAATCCCAGCACTTTGGGAGGCCGAGGTGGGTGAATCACCTGAGGTCAGGAGTTCGAGACCAGCCTGACCAATATGGTGAAACCCTGTCTCTACTAAAAATAGAAAAATGAGCCCAGTGTGGTGGTGCGTGCCTGTAATCACAGCTACTCAGGAGGCTGAGACAGAAGAATTGTTTGAACCCAGGAGGCAGTAGTTGCAGTGAGCTGAGATCACGCCACTGCACTCCAGCCTGGGCAACAGAGCAAGACTCCGTCTCAAAAAAAAAAAAAAAAAAAAAAATTCACTCCAAACACTATCCAGGCCCAGAATCCTGGCACAGTGCCAAGCACCCTGGCGAAACTCAAAACACATTAGGGAAAATAGATATCTCCATCCTAGGCCAGGAGGACCTCACAACCACCCTGTGCATTCTCCTGATTTCAAAATAGTCACTTTTTGTTCATCTACTGCCTATATCAATAAAAGGAAAAATAATTCAAGATCACCCCTTTTGCTGAAAAGTCCCCCAGTCTTTGTACTGTCCACCAGTCAACATCCAGTGTGTAGCTGGCTGGTCCCCTGGGAAGGGCTAGTCATGTTGGGCCCAAGTCTCTCTTGCTGTAGAAGATGAAGCCCACATTTTCAGCACTGCCTCTGACATCTGGCCTTGCCTCATGTCCCATTCTCCCCACTGTCAACTCTTAGGTTTCAGTCTTGCCAAATTCCTTGCAATTGCCCCATATGAGCTACATCCTCTTTTGTCTGCCAACCTTTGCCTAGTCTAGTTCCTCTCTCTAGAAAATCATGCCTCTACCTCTACCCCGACTGTATGTGGCTGACACCATATCCTCTGCCTGCCTCCTCCTCCAGGAAGCGTTCCCTGACCACCCCTGTCTGCACAGGTTTGGGCAGGAATCTTCTGGTGCCTCACTCTCTCATAACCTTCAATCCACAGTCATCTCCCAGGTTCCTCTCTCTCTTTCTGGCACTTACTGAGATCAGTCAGACAACCCGGCCAGAAGCAGCTGAGACAAGACAGTGGTATAACACCCCAAAGACCTGCAGTGTGCTGGAGGGGAGTCAGACACAGTGCAGGGCAGATAGGCAGGCATGAGGGTTTAGGGAAGCAGAACTCCTACAAGCAGGGGCCGGAAAGCAGCTTCCCAAGGCCAGAAGTCCAGCTCCAGCCAGCTGTGCTGACCCATCTCCACAGCCTCCTTGCCCCTGCCCTATCATTAGCACCATGGGCTGCCTTAGGAGAAGGCAGTCTAAAGAGCTAGTCCAGGGCAGGCAGATGATGGCTTCCGTCTCCATGTAAGAGGTCAGGCTCTAAATATGCCTCCTACCCCCACTCTATGCCACCAACCCAATCCACAGAGCTTTCTTGGCCCCATAAATCACCATACAGTGCCTGGGAGACCCAGAGAAGAGTTGGCCACAGCTCTTGCCTGGGGAGGGGGCAGGCATGTGAAACAAGCCAAGAGCAGCAACATGAAGAAGGCTCCTCAGCTCTGAAGGCATCCCATAAGCCAGAACTGTGCTGGGGGCCTGGAACGTACCATCTCAGTCAGTCCTCACCACAGCCTTTGGGATGGGTATCGTCCCCATTTTGCAGAAGACAAAGCTGGTTATGGCACTTCCCTAGTGTCTAAGGGAGAACCCTCTATTGTAGCTTAGGTGTCTCAAACCTGTAGCAGAGAGCACTAATTAATTCTTTACTTAAAGCTCAGTATTTTCTCTGAGCCAGGCCATAATGGACACTGGGGACATTGAGGTGACTCAGACTCTGAACCTCCAAAGCAGCTGATGGGGTGGGCCATGCTATTCTAGACCTTGCAGCCTCTGTGACCAGGCAAACAGACAGCTGGCATTCTATTGGACACAAGAAAAACGAGCTCCGAGAGGAGGCTGGATGCACGCAGCCAGGCCAACCAGGACTGGGTCCTGGGCCTCCTGACTATAGCGCAGGGACTTCCTTCTCCTTCAGCCAGCTGCAGAGTACCTGGGGCTGGAGCCATGTTCCTGGAGCTGGTTTCCCTGGCTTTCCTGTTCTGGCTCCAGTGCTCAGTGAGCTGAAGGAGCTCTAGGCCCTGATGGGCTCTTTGGGACCGAGGGGAGAGGAGGGCCGGCCCAGGCTGAGGAGGAAGGTCTGAGATCTACTCTTGGCTCCCTGCCCGCGGGTAGGCGGCACATTACTGGAAAGCGCTTCCAGAGCTGGGGAAGGGAGAGATTCTGTCATCAGGAGGAGGCTCCTTCAGGAGCAATAGCTCAGGGAAGTGGGGAACAGCCCCTGGGCCTATGCTGTCTTGTGTCTCTTTCAACGCCCTGACTCCACCAACTGCACTCACCCTGAATCTCTGCAGAGTCCTCACAAAGTGCAGGGGGCTTGCTGACATCCGGTGTGGTGAAAGGGGCACAGAAGGATGGCTGGGGCCACTAGCACCCTGACAAAAGCCCCACATGGAGGCAAGATCCCAGGATGCCAAGAAATGGGGCAAAACTTTCAGGGCCCAAATGTGCAGCAGCAGTGATGTCACCAGGGTGAAATCAGGGGTGGGACGAGGCAGTTAGAGTAAGAACCAGAGACGTGAGCGCTGGAATGGATCTTGAAGAACATCTAAATTCTCCATTAGTCAGGGAAATGGAGACAGAGATAGCCAGTGACCTGTCAATTATCACATGTCCAGTTCTACCCCAACAGTCCCATGGCCTGCACAAGCCACACAGCCTCCTTCGAGGACATCCAGTCCTCCCAGAACAAGGAGGCACAAAAGTGTGGAATTCAGCATCTCCAAGCCACAGCCACAGGCCAAACACTCTGACACAGTTCAGAGTTGGCTCTCCTTTTAGAAGAGGCAGGGGGAAGGGAGAAGTGGTTTTCATTCTATCTAGTGTAGGTGGTAGCTGGAACAAACAGTACACACGCACACATACATACGCACACACACACACTCTCTCACACTCACATATTTTCTCTCTCTCTTGCTGAGCAAACATTTCACCAAACTTCCACTTGACAGGGGGCTCCCAGCCCCCTGCAGCTGCTCTGCACAACAATGTTTTATTTACATCTCATCGGACTGTCCCCATCTGCTGAAACGGGCTCAGTGGAGCAGGCAAGGCTGTCCCACCTCACTCTGGTTGCCAGGGTGACCAGACCCGCCTGATCACCCTTCCTGCAACCCTCCCCTGGCCTGGGAAGTCAGAGGGGAGTGCTAGGAAGAGGGGTCTCTTTGGCCCACAGTGCCAGGTAACCAGGGACCCAGGGGCACACTGAGGGCTCTGTCGCCCTACTTCCAGGCCTGAGGACTGCTCTGGGGCTGCAACTCGGCCAGGTCCCAAGGGATTCCTGGTTGCACAATGATTCCATTTCTTTAACTCCCTCTTCAACTGCCCCAGCAACCAGTCTCAACTACAGCAATGAAAGGTAATACTTTCCAATGAAAGCCCAGCACTCTACAGTTTAGAGCAGCACACTCTGATACTTCTTAACCCATTTGCTCTTCACCACAGTTCTGGAAAGTCACAATTACCATCCCCTTATTTTACAGATGAGGAAACTGAGGTGCAGAAAGGTTAAGCCACTTGCTCAAAGTCACACAGCTGGTAACTGGGATTCAAACCCAGGCAGTCTGGCTCCAGAGTATGTGTTCTTGGCCGCTTACCATATCATCTCTGGCTTTATTGTTACTTTGTTTTTAAGGGGTGTACGAGCCTAGGACTAAAGATTCCTGAAGCAGTTTCCAAAGGGCCAGAGGTAGGTATTTCTTTCCATGAGCTCTTCTCCAGGGAAGTTTCCCACTGCTCCCCTTCTACTCTAGTGGCCTAGTAAAGACTTCATGAAATCCTTCCTATCTTCTAAGGCTGCCCACTCCAGGAAGCCCTCCTGAGTTAACTCAGCCAGGAGGGGTCAATCTTTTCTACCAAACTTATGGAGCAAGAAGTGATAATTATTCAGACTGTTCAGGCCCTGCCTGGCTGATCTGTGCTCAGCCCTGGTGTCCACTGGGGCTGGGGCATCCATGGGTCTGGGAGGGCTCTCTTTTTGAGTCTGATTCTCCTCAGGCTGATTCTTCCTACCACCAATGTCGGCTATGAGGACCAGGGAGAAAGATAAGCCACATTAAGACAGACTTAGCCACTGCCTCAGCAGCTTCACAGCCAGACCTGCAGAGGAGACAAAGACACATGGCGCTAGCTACCCCATCCCGCGTTCCCACTGTCAGAAAACTGAGTTCTAATCAGAGTGCAGCCACAACTTGCTGAGTGGCTTTAGACAAGTTACTTTACATCCCTCCCCTCAGAGTTTCTCCATCTGTGTAAAAGCCTATTTCAGAGGGTTTCTGGAGTACAGAGGAGATAAGGATAGAGAACACCAAGCAATGATGGTACTCAATGTTAGCCAAAGGTGGTGACTGCTATTACTATTGCAATATTCTCTAAAACCCATGTATAATACAGATCACTCTGCATTATCACGACCTGTTGGTGTGTATGTGTCCATCACTGGGCTATATAAGCAATCTGAGGGTAGGAACTGTCTAGATTCATGTGGGTCTCCAGCTCCCAGCACACAGTAGGCATCAACTGTTTGTGAACTGAAACAAAACTAACCCCAGCACTTTGGGAGGCCAAGGAGAGAAGACTGCTTGAGGCCAGGAAATTGAGACGAGTCTGGGCAATATAGTGAGACCCCATCTCTACAAAAATAAAAACAAAAATAATTAGCTGGGTGTGGTGGTGTACGAGGCAGGAGGATTGCTTAAGTCCAGGAATTTGGGGCTCCAGTGAGCTATGACAGCACCACTACCCTCCAGCCTGGGAGATAGAGTGAGACTTTATCTCTAATTTAAAAAGTAAAAAAAATGAAGTAAACTTTACTTGTTAGATGTGAAGTATGGGAAAGAAGGAGGTGGGGATGGGTCTGGACTTTCAAGACTTAAGTGGTGTTCACAGAGCAGGGACCATTTGAATTGGGCTTTGAAGGATCAATAGAAGTTTGCCAGAAGAGAAGGGTTTGTGGCCTTTAAAAAGTATAGTCTATATTTCCTGAATTTGAATGTTGGCATAGAAATAACAAAATAAAATAAAATAAGTCTAGTAGAGTACCTTGCACATAGTAAATGGATATGTGGGTAACGAAAGAAAGAAAAACAAGTAAAGAAGGCAATAAGCAGGAAGGTAGGCTGACTTCACCAAGCTTTTGCCAATATCCAAACAAGGGCACTCTTGTGAAGATAAATGAGATGTCGTTTGTAAAACACTTAGCACAATACCTGGTACATGTGTCTTTAAGTCTCATTTCCTCTCTGTAACTGGGATGATAATGATTAAAAGCAACTTTGAGATAATTTAATTACAACTCCCATCCCACAGCAGAAACTCAACGAACAATACTTTTTTTAAAAATGTAGCAGCTGGTTGGGTATGGCAGTTCACATCTGTAATCCCAGCACTTTGGGAGGCCGAGGTGGGTGGATCACCTGAGGTCAGGAGTTCTAGGCCAGACTGACCAACATGGTGAAACCTCACCTCTACTAAAAATACAAAAATTAGGCCAGGCATGGTGGCTCACACCTGTACTCCTAGCACTTTGGGAGGCCGAGGTGGGAGACTCACCTGAGGTCAGGAGTTCGAGACCAACCTGACCAACATGGAGAAACCCTGTCCTTACTAAAAATACAAAATTAGATGGGTGTGGTGGTGCATGCCTGCAATCCCAGCTACTCGGGAGGCTGAGGCAGGAGAATCACTTGAACCCGGGAGGTGGAGGCTGCCGTGAGCCAAGATTACACCATTGCACTTCAGCCTGGGCAACATGAGTGAAATTTTGTCTCAAAAAAAACCCCCCAAAAACAAAAAATTAGCTGGGCGTGGTGGTAGGCGCCTGTAATCCCAGCTACTCAGGAGGCTGAGGAAGGAGAATCACTTGAATCTGTTAGGCAGAGGATGCAGTGAGCTGAGATTGCACCATTGCACTCTAGCCTGGGCAACAGAGCAAAAAAAGAAAAAAGACAAAATCTCCAGCACACAGGTGACAACATTGGACACTTGGAGAATGTGATGCAAGGCTCTGTGCAGGGGGCTTTTACATATCCCCTCTCATTTCATCTCACATCCTGACCCCCAATTTGATAGATTAACAAATCCAGGTTCAGAGAGGTGAATTGACTTGTCCAAGGCTACCTAGCTGGGAAGTGGCAGGGGCATCATTAGAATCCAGGTCTCTGAACTGCTAGTTCTTTGGGCCATGCTGCTTCAATGAAAACAGCTTGTCAGGATCACCAGGAAGAGAAATCAAGTCTGCAATAAATATGCCTCCCCCACAAAACAGCCATAAATAAATCTGTTCCAAGTTCCTGGGCAGGCATCCTGCCCATACCCAGGGCAATCAGTCTCTCTCTGTGCCTTTCCCCATCATTCTTCCAAACAGCACTTTTATTTCTTGCTTGTTTCAATCCATATTTCAGGGAGTCCTACTATGTTGGAAAGACAGGGTCTCACTCTCTGGGATCATCAGGTCTGAATGGGAAAGTAGGTAAAAAGTAGTCACAAACACAAGCAGCATACACTGAGCTGCCTGAGCTGTGGAAAAGAGAAGACTTCGTCAGGAGGCCAAAACCCCGGGGGCCCCGCTCTGCCCTTTAGTAACCATGAGCTTCGGGTAAATCACTACACCATGAAGAGCCTCCGTTTTCTCGTCCGTAAACAAGTGAGAACAGGGTCTAGACACAGGAGCACCTTGTCCACTGTGAAGTGGCAAAGATGACAGAAAAGAGAGGCAAGGTAGGCTGGGGGGCCTGGGCAACCCCTGGAGTAATAAGCAGGAATTTACCCGGCAGCAACTGCCCTTAAGAGACCTGGCAAGAGAGGCTGTTCCAGAGGCAGGCATGTTGTGATGGAGGATTCCAGGCTCAGGGACCTTGGCACTGGGTTACAAATCCCTCACCATGCATAGCCTCTCTCTCTCCACTTCGTTTCTCCTCTCACCTGCCCCATCTACATCAACTCCCTGACTCCAGTTGCCAGAAGTCCCCAAATCCCACCTCTAAGCAAACAGTGGGAAACTCTTCCTCACCTGGAACTTCTATCCACCTTTCAAAACTTAGTGCAGGGCCAGGTGTGGTGGCTCACACCTGTAATCCCAACACTTTGGGAGGCCGAGGTGGGCAGATCACCTGAGGTCAGGAGTTCAAGATCAGCCTGGCCAACATGGTGAAAATCCGTCTCTACTAAAAATAGAAAAAATCAGCCAGGTGTGTGCCTGTAGTCCCAGCTACTCACAAGGCTGAGGCATGAGAACTGCTTGAACCTGGAGGCGGAGGTTGCAGTGAGCCGAGATTGTGCCAATGCACTCCAGCCTGGGCGACAGAGTAAGACTCTGTTTCAAAAAAAACAAAAAAAGAAACAAAAAACCCAGTGCAGGTGTCACCTCCTAGGGAAGCCTTCCTGGAACCACATCCCACCCTGGGATGCCACAGCTCTGGGCCCCCAAAGAGTGATGCTCAGAAAAATCGGGTTAAGGGAATGATGACCACTTCCTGAAGGATGTGGGACTATAGTTTGGTCTCAAGAGTGGGTGACTAAATGGAGAAGAGTATGAACACATGAAAAGAGAGGAAACCTCAAAAGCCTTCTGAGGATCCTGAAGCCTGCAGCCAGCCTGGAGATGAGAGTGAACAGTGCAGGAGACACTGGCACATAGGCCTGACCCAGGCAGACCAAGGAAGGAACTGAGTCAAGGAGCCTGAACCAACACAGCAGGCTCAGAGGGTACCCTGACCTTCAGCCTGCCACTGAATGCCCCATCCTAGCTTGCAGCCTGGTTCTCCTGCCACCAGCCTTCTCCCTGGGTCTCAAGAACCCATTTCCATAATCCCTACACCACCTCAAGCTGGGGCAGCACCTCTTGGCATATCTACCCCGACCTTCCCAATCATCCCAGCTCTGCATAAATATTTGTTGAATACATTTCACTCCAGCAGCTTGCCCCTCCCCCTGCAGGAAAGGTGCTGGATCAAGAGTCCCCATGCAGTGAAGCAGAGGATGACTCACACGGGAGAAGGGAGGGACAGGGACTGGGCTGGCAGTAAACAGCCCGTGTGTGTTGACAAGAGGCAGAGCTCCAACAGGCCCAACAGTGCCCGGCAAGGGAGAGGTGCCAGGCAGCGGGTGTTTACCTGGGGAGGTGGCAGGGGGGCAGCTCAGGAGGTGGGCTTTACTTGGGGCAGGGGTAGGACCTCAGGCTCCAAAGACTCTCATGGCTGGACTGGGTGACTGGTAGGTGACCATATGACACACACTGCTTTCTTTTGATTTTCTCAGAATGGAAATATATTGCTGTAGTGATTTTATTAATTGATTGATTGAGATGGGGTTTCACCTCGTTGGTCAGGCTGGTTTCGAACCCCCGACCTCAGGTGATCCACCCGCCTCGGCCTCCCAAAGTGCTGGGATTACAGGTGTGAGCCACCATGCCTGGTGGTGATTTAAAATAAAACACATGATCATTAAAATTTTTTTTCTAACAGCATATAAGTGTTTAAGTAGAAGAAGAATCATCTTGCAGTGATTCTG
>CAUYQU010017870.1:0-43034 GCA_963574635.1 Cheracebus regulus | reverse complement strand
TTTTTTTTTTTTTTTTTTTTTTTTGGATTTCCTTGCCTTTTACTGGTCCCGCCTTGATTCACTTAATAACTATCTTCCTGAATTCTTTTTCAGGTAAATCAAGTATTTCTTCTTGGTTTGGATCCATTACTAGTGAACTAGTGTGATTTTTGGGGGATGTTGAAGAGCGTTGTTTTATCATATTACCAGGGTTGGTTTTCTGGTTCCTTCTTATTTGCGTAGGCTCCATCAGAGGGAAGGCTGTTGTTCAGAATTATTTTGTCCCATAGGGTGTTCCATTGATGTAGTACTTTCCACCTTTCTCTGTGCATGTGGCTTCCTGTGAGCCAAACTGCAGTGATTGTTGTCTCTCTTCTGAATCTAGCCACCCAGCAATTCAACCTGGCTCTGGGCTGATGCTGTGGGTTGTCTGCACAGAGTCTGGTGATGTCAATTGTCTATGGGTCTCTCGGTCATGGATACCTGTATCTGTTTAGGTGGAGGTGGTGGGGGCTTAAATGCTGTCTTTGAAATAATTCATTTTTCTTTTTTAATTTTCCTTTTTTAAAAAAATTTTTTCAAACGTTTCAATTTTACTTTTAAAATTATTTTCTAAAAAATTATTTTCTAATTTTTATTAATTTATTTCATATGTAAATAGCAAATTACTTTAAATTTTCCCACTTTTTTTTTCTTACCTCAGCCATTAAAGCAGTTGTAGAACATTATGTATCTCTTGGAAAACTTGATTGTGATAGATGGATAGTGTAGATTATCTATCATAGCCCCATGCTAAATCCTAGTGTGAATAAAGTAGAGAGCTATAAACTATATTTTATACTTTCTTTGCAACCAGGATTGTTGCTATTTAGAAAGATGAGCCATTTAGTTTCTGCCAATCAGGTGCATTAAGAGGTGCAAGGAGTGGAAAATCCATTTCACTGGATTATGACAAAAGCAATGTTTAGAAGCCAGGAGTTATAGTAGCAGCTTCTTGATTTTTGAAGGAGCTCAAGGTTTACAAGCAGTGTTTATGGTGCCAAATCTAATATTCTGCCTGATGTTGGCAAAGGCAGCACCTCCTCCTATGACCAAGGCCAATATGTGTTTCAGGGATTTGTTTTTGGAGCCTGACACTATTGATTCAGCCCTCCAGATCATCCCGGGAGTGAGGTTCAGCCATGAATGCCTTTCTATTTAAACTAGCCAGAGTAAATTTGACTGGTTTTAATTGGGAATACTGATAAAGGCAGTAACTAATAGATAGAAGTAGTGTAGTACACTAATCTTGCTAATTTAAATGTGGTCCTTGACTAGCAGTACTGATAGCAACTGGGAGCTTATTAAAAATGTTAAATCTCAGAACTCATACCAGACCTTCCAGTTCAGAACTTGCATTTAAACAGAAACCCCAGGTGATCTGTATGCATATTAAAATGGAAACCTAAAAATTAGTAAATAAATAAATAATATAAAAACATTTTTTAAAGAAAAATATGCATAAGCTTGATGAAGGTAAACAGGAGATGGGTGATAAGAGATTAGATATTAGCAGCTAAAATAATAACTGATATACAATATGCAGTGGCCAAAATAGGTGCTGAAATTGTTTCTTGATGTAAGGTGAAAGACAGACTGTTAGGGAAATGGAAGGAAAAATGATAATATTGGTATGTTTAGGCTATTTTCCAGAGTTTTCAGAAATATCCCAAAGAAAGAGATATTTCAAATAAATCAGAAGGTATTCTTTCTTAAGCAGAGATGTAAAAGTACAAAGCAAAAGAAATCCTGACTCCGGCAAATGAAATTGCCCAAAAGTTAACTGATTTGGATTATTCTAGGGCTTAAAAGCCAATTGCAGATATACTCCAAATTACTGAAACAGTAATGAATAGTTGCAGAAGTATACCTAAATAGAAGTTAAGGCTGTGATCACAGAGTTTTATTTTGCTTTTGGGTTTTTGTTTGGTTTCTTTTAAATGTTTTCTGGAAGTCAGTGGGATCTAGTACTCAGACTAAATCAGATTAAATGTGTAGCCTTCAGTCCCATGCCTTAGGAGAGCCATCATTCATTTGAAGTTGGAAGAGGTGAGCAGGGCACGGAGACAGCATGTAAAAGACAAGAGAATTCAGTCTTGAAGTCTTTGGTTGTTATTTTCACATAGAATTGACTGGAAGCTAATAGGCAGGAATTCAATTGTGCTTTTGAGGTAACAAGATAACTATATTGCCAGAGGAACTTGAGATAGAGTTTGGACAAGTCACAAATAAATTTCTAGTCTTCACCCAGCTGTAGCTACAGGATCCATACACTTCCCAAAGTCTTTCTCATTTGTGAGCACAGAAGAGAGTGGTGAGTCAAAAAATTATCCAGGAAGGCAAATTCAGATATAGAAAAATGACAAAATATAGGAAGCCCTTCTTAGAGATCTTAATCAGTGACTGCTCAACAGTCTCACTAAGTACTCTCTTGCCGTACTCCTACTCAGAAGAATCTTACCATTGCTAATCCACTGACAGCTGAGATTTTCCAGCTACTCATTTTAAAATAAACTTTTCATTATGATTATTATTTTGCTTTTCTAATGATATATGTTGGTTATATAATGAAAGAGAACTTATTTCTCAGTTTATTAGTTGCTGCTCTTTGGTCAAACCAGATCCCACATCCATTTCTGATGGGGAGAACCATATAACTACATAGCTGAGTCTGATCTGAAGGAGTTTGGGGCAAATTATTCCCTTGGTTCAACTTACAATTATGTTTAGGCTATTTCCCATAGTTTTCAGAAATATCCCAAAGAAAGAGATATTTCAGATAATATCTGAAAAGGGTTATATTAGAAAAGGGTTATATTAATATGTGGATGTGTAAATAGCAAAGGAGTGAATTTTGCAGGGACTGCTTGTTGTCCTACCTATTATCATATTTGTCTTTGTTCTTTGTAACAGCACCTTCATTCATCAGCAGGAAGGAGGTATCTGCCTTTTCAAAAAGATATTCTTGAGATATCACTTTTGCTCTTTCCTCACATTAGCTGAAATTTAGACCTATGACGATAAAGGCTAAGAAATTTAGTCATTTCGCTTGGAAGATTGCTTACCTGAATTAAACTAAGTTCTAATAGCTTCTATACTAATATTCCTCTTTATTAAAATATTTTAATAGAAACATTTTTCTTCGCTTTTATGTTCATCTCTTTTTCTTCTGCAACACAGTCCTACTAATATATGTTCTAGACTTACTGTATTCTTCTAGCACTCGTCTTTTTTCAGTTGCATTCCTATTATATCTGCAAGCAACTCTGCAATAAATAATCCCTCTAATCCCTCAACATTACTGAAAACAGACTGTTTTCCACATCATTTGGTCCTAATCCTATTTGACTTCCCTGGAGACATGCTGGCATAGTTGACCACATGTTTCTCTCCTGGCCTTTCTTGACATTAATTCTTTTTGTCTTCCTCTGCATATGTAAATATACTACTAAATTTTTTATTTGGTTTTGCTTTCATAATCTTTCCCCTAAATTGAGTCACTTCTCACTGTTACTGGTTTTTTTAGTTCCCTTTCAATGTTTCCTTATAAGAACATGTTTATTTCAGCAAATGTTAATTTCTTAGGTATGCCTAGCAACATGTTAGATAGATACCCATAGCTGTATACACAATAATCTTATATTTTACATTACATAAAATGTCAAAAATATAATTTATAGTCATAGGATAGCAATTATATTCTTGTTACTCTATAGTGACTGTAACACATGCTTTAAAAAGTTGTAACCAGTCTGCAGAAATGTGTGACTGACCTTGCCTGAGAGAGTTGGTGATGTTTTTAATAAAGGAAACCTCAAGATAGCAAGCCATATTAAAGCAAAACAGAATTTATTAAGCTTGTGAGGCAAGGGAGACCTGCCTTTGAAAACACAATCTCTCTCAGTGGTAAAGTAGTCTTAAATATATTGCAGAGCATAGAAACGGAGAATTTCAATTGGTTCCAGTAAAAGTAAAGACAATGCTGATTGGCTTTTAGACCACAGAGATGCTTCACTATTCTCATTCTTCTACTTTTAAAATCATTTTATTCTGAGCTTGTAGTTTATAATGTGACTTAAAAAGTAAAATATCTTAAGGACTTACATGTTTCAAAGAAAAATTTTCAGGTTTTTTTGTTGATATTGTATTCCTTGATGTTTACTCAAGTTGATTAGTTTTACAGTTTTATAATATAAATGAGAGTAGAAACATCCCTGTCCCAGACTTCAATGTGTTGAAAAGGTCAAGTATAATTCTGAGCCCTTTTAATACAAATTTGCCATACAACCACAATTCCTAATCTACTATGGTTACTCTATATTCACAAACACACACACACACACACACACACACACAACACACACATAACTACTCTCCCAGAACTCCACTGAAAAGCAAAGAAAACAGATTGGGCAAAAATCTCCTGTCTTGTCACATAATTTTATTCTTTTTTCTATAGGTTTCTGTTTCTTCTCAGTTCAAACCAAAGGACTATAGAGAGTGGGATGGTTTCCAAACTAACATTTAATTAATTATGCTCTGCCTTCCAAAATTCTCTCCTTCAGACTAGGTAATGCTCTTATCCACCCTTCCCCTTGTAACACATTAAAACTGTCACTAAGTACACCATTCAAAATCTCTCTACTCACTGTGTGGCGGTAAGTACAGTGCTCACTTAATTCAGCATTTACTTGCCCTTAATATTGCAGAATCAGGTTTTTAAAGCTGCACATTTCTTTTCTATCCCTACGGCTTATCTTTGAAAATCAAAAAAGCTTGGAATTCTAGATGTTTGTGTCTGTAATGGACTTAAGCCCTATGTTTTAAGATAAAAATTAAAGTGTAGTATTTTTGTTCTAGTCTATGTTGCTTTCTCATTGAAATAATATGTTTAAGTTCATTGGATAGAGAGCTGTAGCATTACCTGTATGAATTAACCATAAGAAAATTATGTCAATTAAGGTGTCAAAAGTGTTGAATTCCACATGGAATTTCAACTACTACATGTAACTTATGTGTGGGTATTTCACCTACGGGCTCAAGTGGACCAGAAACAAATATGTCTTTTGACCCTTCATTTCACTATCAACTTTCTATTATAGAGGTCCGTAGAGCAAGATCACCCGAAAATAGGCAAACACATAGAATGTTTTATGTGCTGTCAGCAAAAGAGTCAGTATGACAGTCTGGTTTGTAGCAGAGGTAATAGATATTATAAGCATGTATATATTATAATAGATATAAGCATGTAATATAATAATCCTAGCAATCTATGAATCATCTATTGCAATAATTTTCTTACAGATTTTCAAACTTCCTCCTTAGTTTCTCTTCATTTTACTGACTGCCATCAGATCATTTAATTTCAAAGCAGCAGTATTCATTATTATTTTTTTGTTCAAACACCACTGATAGCTTATAACGTGTTCTAAATTAATTCCAAGCTCCTCAGTCTATGATGCAAGATTCTCCAAGAATTAAGCTTAAGAACTCATTGAACTTATCTCACATGTCACTGTATTGAACTCCATCCAGTCTTACCAAAATTTTTCTCATTCCCAAACCTATTTTTCCTACCTGATTCTGATTTTTTTTCTGTGTCCCTCAATCAATATTATTCTCTTTTTTTGAGATAGAGTCTAACTAACTATGTGGCCAAGGCTGGAGTGCAGTGGCCTGATCTCGGCTCATTGAAATTTCTGCCTCCTGGGTTCAAGTGATTCTCCTACCTTAGTCTCTCGAGTAGCTGGGATTACACACATGCACCACCATGCCTGGCTAATTTTTTTTAAATTTTTAATAAAGATGGGGTTTCATCATATTGGCAAGCTGGTCTTGAACTCCTGATCTCAAGTGATACACCCACCCTGGTCTCCCAAAGTGCTGGGATTACAGGCATGAGCCACTGCACCTGGCTAATTTTTTTTTTTTTAAATTTTTAGTAGAGATGGGGTTTCATCATATTGGCGGGCTGGTCTTGAACTCCTGATCTCAAGTGATACACC
Source organism: Cheracebus regulus (assembly GCA_963574635.1). NCBI lineage: Eukaryota > Metazoa > Chordata > Mammalia > Primates > Pitheciidae > Cheracebus > Cheracebus regulus. The sequence continues at coordinate 37,011 of CAUYQU010017870.1, read as the reverse complement.
CACCCTGGCCTCCCAAAGTGCTGGGATTACAGGCATGAGCCACTGCACCTGACTCACTGTTATTCTTCAAACATTTCCATCTAGCCTATTTGTTTTTCAACACAATGTGTATAGTAACATCTTAAACAAATCTATCTTCACTTCTGTGATGAATAATTTTATGGTGAACCTGATGGAATTGAGGGATTCCCAGATAGCTGGTAAAACATTAGTTCTCAGTGTGTCTGTGAAAATGTTTGTGCATTTTATTTAGTAGATAAAGTAAAGAAGATAGACTCAAGCCAATGTGCGTATCTTTCAATCCATTGAGGGCTCGTCCAAATAGAATAAAAAGAAAAGGGAAAGCCAAACTTTAGTTCTCTCTTTTTGAGCTGAGACATCCATCTTCTGCTACTCTTGGACCTCAAAGCTCCTGATTCTCAGAACTGTGGTTCTCCTTTTAACTCCAGAACATCTACCAGCAGCCTCTTGATTATTGGACCTTTGGTCTTGGACACAGAATAAGGCTATCAGCTCTCCTGATTTTCAGAACTTCAGACCTGATTGAGTTATACCTATGCCACTGGCTTTCCTGGTTCTTCAGCTTGCATATTATGCAGGTGGCATATTATGGAATTTTTTGGCCTCCACAATTATATAAGCTAATTCCCATAATTAATCTATATATGTATATCTATCCATCTATCTATATATCATCTATTTGTCTGTCTGTATATATCTCCTACTAGTTTCATTTCTCTAGAGAACTCTACCTCATACAACTTCCATCTGTCTCCTACCACACAATCTAAATTTATCATTTTATTAGTGATAATAATTTTGTTTATCTACCATGCCAGCTTTTGTATGATTTTATGAGCATATCTGAACTCTAACTTTATCAAATATTCTTAAAGAAAGGATAGTAGATGCATTCATCTTCATGTTTCTTCTGAGCTAACAATAATTTTGCAGTAAAGATTTTAGATACACACTTTCCTAAAAAATAGAGATAAAGCCAATAAATTTTACTGCAGCAAGAATAACTAAAAGGATATTGGCCAGAAATGAAGACATCTTCATTAGTTCACTAAAGAACATCTGATTGATGGCTGCCAGTATCCAAATATTATGCTAGATGGTCAGGAGAAAATGAATCATCTTTTCAAGAAATGTGATTTCTTGAAATATTTCATATAAGTGTTAGAATTATTCCTAAATATTCCATAAAATATTATGGAACATTCCATAAAAGTGTTAGAATTTAGAAGGCAAATAAAAATGAATGACTACTTCCTCTTGAGCCCAAAGATGAGGCAAGAAAATTTTCGTAGTGAATAGAACATTTGAGTTGAATGCTGAAATTTAAGTAGATATGCGCAAATAAGAAGGGTGAGAAATAGTACTCTGAGTGTATGATGCAGTATGAACAAGTATTTTAAAACTATATCATGAAACTATATTTTGAGTCACGTTATCTCTGAGACTGTATCATGCAGGTTTAGGAGTCAAGACATAGGCTAGAGTGATGTACTGTACCAGAAATGAAGGCATTTGAATCCCATGTTAAAGTGCTTGGACTTTAATCTCTATAAAAAAAGGGACTAATGTGATTTTGAGATATAAAGTATATTTGTTTTTCATAAACATTATCTTAAGATAAGCATGGAGAATGGAGTGAAGCAGTGTCCTTTAGAAGGAAAGAAAGCAATGAGAAGGTCATAGTAATATATTAAGCAAGATACAGATCATGATCTAGCCCAAAAACACTAAACTTGAAAAGAAAAGAACAAACTCTAGAGGGGTTAAGAAGGTAAAATACCAAGATTTGTTCTTAAAGTGCATTTGAGAGGACAGGGAAAGGCTGGTGTTAGGATATCACATATTTCTGACTGATAATAATGGGATGGGTGGTAGTGTCTTTTATTTAGACCACTGAGAGGTACCAGGTTTATTTTAGAAAGGTTGCATTTGATTTATATACAAAACACAATAGGAATAGTTTGGACTTAGAAAAAAGGCTTGAATTTTGATCTGGTTCTTACTTAATGGAAACCCAAAGCAACTTAGTTTTACTTCTTAATACTTAATATGTGTAGTGTATATGTAAGAAACAAATCTGATAAAACTGTTGTAAGAATTGTAATATGTGATACAGTGCTTGGTAATTAGTAGATACTTCACAAATGATAGGTAATGAGGAAAATTATCATTATTACATTAATCATTATAAATTGTCATTATTCTCAGTATATTAATGTAATGATGACAATTTAAAATGTTCATAGCTGCATTGTTTACAATAGCAAAGACTTGGAACCAACCCAAATGCCCATTGACGATAGACTGGACAAGGAAAATGTGGCACATATACACCAGGGAATACTATGCAGCCATAAAAAACGATGAGTTCGTGTCCTTTGTAGGGACATGGATGAATCTAGAAACCAACATTCTCAACAAACTGACACAAGAACAGAAAATCAAACACCGCATGTTCTCACTCATAGGTGGGTGTTAAACAATGAGAACACATGGATACAGGGAGGGGAGCATCACACACTGGGGTCTGTTGGGGGGAGCCAAGAGAGGGACAGCTGGGGTGTGGGGAGTTTGGGGAAGGATAACATGGGGAGAAATGCCAGATATAGGTGATGGGGGGATGGAGGCAGCAAAGCATATTGCCATATATGTACCTATGCAACAATCCTGCATGATCTGCACATGTACCCCAGAGCCTAAAGTGCAATTTAAAAAAATGTTATATATCAATGGCATTGCATATTTTGAAAATGGATCACATCTATTTTTCTAAGGAAATGAATATTTATAATCCACTAAATTTAAGAAAAGCACAATCTAAAAAATACAAGACAGGTAATATTTCAATGAGAACATTTAGGTTTGGATGAACATTCAATAGTATTTTAGTTCTATCACAACACCACGTAATTATTGTAAATTATCTTCCCTCTCTACTCATCTTTACCCAAGAAGATTGCATCCTTTTTAATGGCTTTTATATTTACAGAAGACACAACACTGTGTTTCCAGTCCAGGCTGCTCTCTTGAGCTATAGGCATACGGTCAATTGCAGCTAGTTATTTTCACACGTGTATGTACAGGGCACAAGAGTTTTTATCCTCTGTCCCACTTCTTCTAAATTACTTAGGTGGTATATGTTAAATCTGCTTTCACCAATCAACACCAGACCTATAAAAAATAAAGGGATTGAATCAGTAACCAAAAATCTTTAACATAGAAAAGTCCAAAAACAGATGGCTTCACTAATGAATTCTACCAAATGTTTAAAGAAAAATTAATACCAATTCTTCTCAAATGATTTCAAAAAATTGAAGCAGAAGGAACATTTTCAAATTCATTTTAGGAGACAGCACCACTTTGATAACAAATCCAGACAAGGACAATATAAGAAAAGAAGATAATAGTTCACTATCCCTAGTCAATGTAGGTACAGATGCCCTCAACAAAATACTACAACATCAAATTCCACAGCACATTTAAAGGATTGTATACAGCAATCAAGATAAATTTATCACTAAGATACAAGGATAGTTCAACATTAACAAATCAATAGATGTGATCCACCACATAAAGACAATGAAAGGTGAAAATGACATAATCATCTCCATGGATTCAGCAAAAACATTTAACAAAATTCAACATGCTTTTATGATAAAAATTCTCAGTATATTAGGTATGGCAGAAATGCAACTCAACGTAGTACAACCCATAGATTACAATCCCATGGCTGATATCATACTCAATGGTGAAAAGTTAAAAGGTTTTTCTCCAAGATCAGGAGCAAGATAAGCGTGCCCACTCTCACCATTTCTATTCAACATAGTACTGGAAGTTCGAACCAGAGTAATTAGGAAAGAAAAAGAGACAAAAGGCATCTAAATTGGAAATAAAAAATAAAAGTCTCTGTTTGTAGATGACATAACCTTATATAAAGAAAACCCTAAAAACACCAACAAGGAACTTTTAAAACTAGTATGAATGAATTCAGTAAGTCACAAAATGGAAAATTAACAATGCAAATCTATTGTTTTCCATACAGTAACAATACACTATTTGAAGAAACAATTAAGAAAATAAACTCATTTACAATAGCATCGAAAAGAATAAGACTAAGAAATAAATTTAACCAAAGAGGTAAACAATTTGTATATTGAAAACTATAAAACATTAATAAAAGAATTTGAAGAAGGCATATAAATGCAGATATCCTGAGTCCATGATTTGGAAAATTTACCATAGTTAAAATGTTTGTGTATACATATAAGGATTCAGTGCAATGCCTATCAAAATCCCAACGACATTTTTACAGAAGTTGAAAAATAACCTTAAAATTTGTATGGAATTGACTGGGCATGGTGGCTCATGCCTGTTAATCAAACACTTTGGGAGGAAGAGGTGGGTGGATCACTTGAGCTTAGGAGTTCAAGACCAGCCTGGCCGACATGGTGAAACCCTGTCTCTACTAAAATACAAAAATTAGCTGGGTATGGTGGTGCAGGCCTGTAATCTCAGATACTCCAGAGACTGAGGCAGAAGAATTTCTTGAATCTGCAGGCAGAGGTGGCAGTGAGCTAAGATCATACGTTGTATAGCAGCCTGGGGATATAGCAAGGCTCTGACTCAATTAAATAAATAAAAATTAAAACAATAGTAATAAAATTAAAAACTTATGGAATAATAAAAGGCCCCAAATAGCCAAATCATTATTCAGAAAGGAAAACAAAGCTAGAGGCATCATGCATGCTTCCTGATTTCAAATTATGTTATGAAACTACAGTGATCAAAATAGTATGTTATTGGCATAAAAACAAACAGATTGATGGGTCAAAATAGAAATCAAGAAATAAATCTCATATATAGTAAATTAATATTTAATAAAGGTGCCAAGATGGCACACTGGGAAATGAAAGTCTCTTCAACAAATGGTGGGCTGAACACAGTGGCTCACACCTGTAATCCCAGCACTCTGGGAGGCCAATGTGGGTGGATTGCCTGAAGTGAGGAGTTTGAGACCAGTCTGGCCAACATGGTGAAACCTCGTCTCCACTAAAAATACCAAAAAAAAAAAAAAATTAGCTGGGCGTGGTAGCGGGTGCCTGTAATTGCAGCTACTCTGGTCACTGAGGCAGGAGAATCACTTGAACTCAGGTGGCGGAGGTTGCAGTGAGCCAAGATTGTGCCATTGCACTCCAGCCTGGGCAACAAGAGTGAAACTCCATCTCAAAAAAAAAAAAAATGGTGTTGGAAAAACTGAATGTCTACCTGAAAAGAAGGAAATTGGACTTTCACACTATATAAAAACATCCACTCAAAATACATGTAAAACAAATTCCAAATGGGTTAAAGAAATGGGATCTAAAATTCTAAAACTCATAGAATAAAACATAAAGGAAAAGATCATTGACATTGCTTTCTGGTAATGTTTTTTTTAAATTTGACACCAAAAGCATAGACAAGCAAGTGTGAATAAACACGCGGAATAATATCAAACTAAAAGGTTTCTGCCCAGCAGAAGAAATAATCAGCAACATGAATGCAACCTACAAAATGGGAGAAATCATACAAGTGGCTAACAGGTACATGAAAATATGCTTAACATCAGTAATTATCAGGAAAATGTAAATCTAAGGCACGACACGATGACATATCTATTAGCATGAATTTTATCAAAAAGTCAAAATATAACAAATGTTAGAAAGAATGTGGAGAAAAGGAAAATTGTATACACTGTTGACGGGAATGTAAATTGGTACAGCCATTACAGAAACTGTAAAGAGATTGTATTAAAAATCAAAAAGAGAACTAACATGATTCAGCAAACCCAATTCTGGTATATATGCAAAGGAAATAAAATCACTATCTTAAAGAGATATTTGCATTCCTTTGTTTATTGTGACATTATTCATAAGAGTCAAGATATGAAAACAACCTAAGTGCCAATGGATTAATGAATACAGAAAATGTGAGATACATATATGTGATATATATGTAACATATATATATATATATATATATATAATGTGAGTTACATATACAATCAAATATTATACAGCCATAAGTAAGAAGACAATGCTCACTTTTGTAACACCATGGATGAAACTGGAGAACAATTAATGCTAATTGAAAAATACCAGATACAGAAGGGTAAATACTGAATGATCTTATATTTAGAATAAAAAAGGAAAACAAACCCCTCAAAGTTAGATAGTAGAATGATGGTTACCAAGGGATAAGAGGGGTTTGCAGAAAAAGAGAGCTGTTGGTCAAAAGATACATTCAATTGTAAGACGGGTGAATACTGAAGACCTAATGTGCGGCATCGTGTCTAAAGTTAGTAATACTGTTATATACTTCCAATTTGCTAAGAGTGTGCAGTGTTTTCACCACACAACATACACAGAATAATAACTATGTGAGGTGCCTAATATGTTAATTACCTTGATTGACGTAATCATTTCACAGTGTATTAATATATCACAGTCTATTAGTATATCAAAACATGTTGTACATCCTAAATACATACAATCTTTATTTGTCAATCATATCTTAGTAAAGGTGAGGAAAAAATAAAGAAAGCAAATTTTGTGTCCATATTATAAAACTTCTCTTCAGTACCACATAAATATCAGTTGTTGACAAAGTACTTTTGATTTTACTTTCACTTCATTTTTTAAAAAACATTTCCTATTCCTTTCATTAGCACTTTTGCTAGGAATTTATTTAATTCTAACTCAGATTTTTTCCTGTCTTTGTTCTCAATCTTCCTCCATTTACCTCTCTAGAAATGTCTCTTCTATACTGAATATTGAAATTTTTGAAAACTTAATTATTGATTATACAATTATCCTATTTAAAAACAGTTTAATGACCTATATAGACTTATCTAGATCCTCCCTGGGTGCAGAGATTAAACTCTTAGCAAGTATCCATTTTATTTTGCTATTTTTGACTACAGGAAGTTCCCCAGTAACCTCAGATTCTGTAAAGCACTGCGAATTTTTATGTTTAACACCATTTCTTTGTTGTTTTTTTTTCCAGTTTATCATGCGTTTTTATCTCATTCCACTTTCCCTCTAAATGTTCCTGATATTCTAACTCCAAATCCAGGCTCCTTCAGTGGAATGGCCCATTATCTTACCTGTATCTTTCATATATCCCATACATTCTTTTTCATAACAACCTATGCTATCATTGGTAATACACGTATCTTGCCCTATTGTAACCAGGACCCAGGTCGGGACAGGGCTCAGCTTCCCCTCATTTGATATGCCCAAGGTTCTTGGGCTCCCTCACTCCAGGAATGGGAGATAGGCACTGTAGGTGTGGTGAGCTTACCGGTTAAATAAATATTAGACCCAAAAAGTTTTGCAGAGAGCAATTTATTAGGCAGAGAGAGAAAGAAAGAGTAGTAGAGAGAGCTCCCACACTGCTATGTGAGAGGATCTCAGAGAGGGAAATCCGGCAGGTAAGGTACAGTGAAGTTTTAACTTTGAAGTTATTCCTGCCCCATTCAGTGAGAGGAGTTATTTCAGACTTCCTCTGGAGTGATCGATCTTTGACTCTGATATTGGATTGGCTACTTGGCCGGCAATAGAGCCCCTCCTTCCAGGGATTTTGGCGGGCTTTCTGAACAAAGGAAGCTCACCTGGAATTTTATCTAGCCCGCGTGCAGGAAAGTTAGACAAAGAACTCTGGGTTCCTGGATGGGGAGGTGGATGGAGGCATGGTACTGAGAAGTTCTTGCCTTTGAAACCACACCCCTTGTGGACCCACAAAGAGAAGTTAACAAAGTCCCTATCAGATTGGGCAGCCTTATGTTAATTAGCTATCATATCATATCATATCATATCATATCATATCACATCAGAGACTCATGTCCCAGTATCTATAGGGAATAATAATTATAGCAGTAAAAGCCATTTAGTGAGCACCTACAATGCCATAGGAATTGTGACCAGATTAACTCATAACTCTATTACATATAATTTATGAGACAAGAAGTTACTTGAGCTTCTTCATTGAATAAGCAGCATTCTCAGAATGTGAACTGAAGCAACCTAGCTCCAGAACCTGCAACTACCTCTTTCCTAAGTTCTAATTAAATGATTGAGTAGATTACTGAAATACGTGAAACTCGTGTGTGTATGTAAGAGTTGATGATTTTTTTTTTTTTTTACTAAATGTACATTCAGAAAGAAGTGAAGTGTCAAAAACTCTAGATTATGGTGATGATTTAGTTAATATCTTTAAGATACTTAGAATAAGGTTTAGTTCATAGTGTTCAATAAATGTGTTCTATTACATTTACCATTTTTGAGGCCTTCCTATGAGCTGGGTACTGCAATAAAAACTTTATCTAGATTATCTCTTTCCATCCTTTAAGAACCTTGAATATTATTTTATCCTGTTTATAGAAAATAGAATAGAAGCTTAGAACCTATGTAATTGTCCAATGCCACATGCATAAGTGCTAGGAGTAAGTTTGTAACACAGTTCTATCAGTTTCTAAAATTTATGCTTCCTGTAGTTCAAATGACCCACTGTGAGAATGATGTATATAAAAATTTTAATTAAAAGGTAAGGTGACACACTAGAAGTATTCTTGTTTAAAATTCCATATTATGCCTTTTCAATTAAAATAAATTATCTTTTTAATTCTTCTTTATATGTGAAAATTACTCTTAAGGTACATTACAAAGGATAATTCAACTTTGAGATAAAACGTATAATTTTTACCTATTGACTATTTTCTCTATGCTTGAAGACAAGTAACTATAAATCATGTTTACTATTTGTCATGGAATAATTAACTTCTTTTCTCTTAAAATACAATCATTCTTTCTTCTTCATATGTGAAAATGGCTATTAAGGTTCATTAAAAAGTCCCAATGAAAATAACAATAAGATGCAACTACACACCTATTACAATGGCTAAAATAGAGGACACTGGCGGCACCAAACGCTGCTGCTGCTGCTGAGGATGTGGAGTAACAGGAACTCACTTTCATTGCTGGTGGAAAGGTAAAATGACATAGCCACTCGGAAGACAATTTGGCAGTGTCTTACAAAACTAAACAAATTTCTACCATATGATCCAGCAATCATACTTGGTATTTTACCCAAATAAGTTGAAAATTTATGTTCTTAAGAAAACTTGCACACAAATGTTTATAGTAGCTTTATTCAAAATTGCCAAAACTTGGAAGCAACCCAGGTGTCCTTCAGCAGTTAAATAGATAAATAAACTCTGGCACATCCCAAAAATGAAATACTATTCAGCACTCAACAGAAATGAGCTATAAAATTCATAAAACTCATGTGTATGTAAGAGTTCTTTTTTTTTTTTTTTTTTTACTAAATGTACATTCAGAAATAAGTAAAGTGTCAGAAACTCTAAATTATGGTGATGATTTAGTTAATATCCATAAGACACTTAGAATAAGGTTTAGTTCAAAGTGTTCAGTAAATATGCTCTATCGCTTTCAACATTTTTGAGGCCTTCCTAAAAGCTGGGTACTTCAATAAAAACTTTATATAGATTATCTCTTTCCATCCTTTTAGCAACCTTGAATCCTGTTTTTATCCTGTTTATCAGAAATAGGATAGAAGCTTAGTGCCATACACATAAGTGATAGAAGTAAGATTTTAACATAGTTCTATCAGTTTCTAAAATTATTTTTAGAAAATAAATTTCTAAAGAAAATAAATACAGAAAATTACAATAGATGTTACCATGTGAAAGATGTCAACCTGAAAAGGTTACATACTCTATGATTCCACCTATATGACATTCCAAAAAAAGGCAAAACTATGGACTATAAAAAGATTAGTGGTACAAAAGGTTTTGGAAGAGGATGAATAAGCAGGCAGAGCACAGGATTTTTTATAGGGCAATCAAAATAATCAATATAATACTATAAGGGTGAAAACATGTTTTTATATATCTATCCAAACCCATAGACTGTTCAACACCAAGACTGAACTCTAATGAAAACTATCGACTTTGGCTGATGGTGCATCTAGGTACATTCATCAGTTGTAACAAATGTTCCCCTCTATGGGGGATGTCTATATTGGGAGAGGCTGTACATGTGTGGAGGCAGTGGGTATATGGGATATCTCTGTACCCATTACTCAGTTTTGGCTTTGAACCTAAAGGTGATATAAAAAGTAAAATATAATTTTAAAAATCCTCAAGGAGAGAAATTACTTGACAATAATTCATTAAGAGAGCGAACCCTGTTTACATTTTTAATTTTCCTCTTAACCATATTATCTTTGAAATTTTTTTGCACTCCAGAGGATGTATTAAACTGAACACATACAATTCCAGTTTCTATTTTCAGACTTCGATACTCCTCAACTACTGTCAGCATGCTGTTAATTGAATGTTTGTGTGAAGATGATAGCATTTTCAACAGCAAAAGCAAAAACTCTGTTCTCAGCTCTTTGATTTTAGTCCCCTCTTTTTTTCAATATATCTAAAGGTGGTTATAGTTGTCTTTCTCAATGTCTATTAATTTTGCCTTTTGACTTTCTGTGTGGCAACTTCACTGTGGTATGCCACTATTTGTCACTCTAATATGTTTATCTTCAATAACTTCAAATGGCATAGCAGTCTCTCTAGCATCATAAGAGAATATTTTTAAAATTTGTTATAAGTGTAAAAAAAGAAAATAACTGTGAAATGGAATCTTCTTCATACATATTTGTCATTTTTAAAAGATGTTACCATGCTAAGAAACAAATATATAACAGGAAGAGTCAAATCTGTAAGAAGTGAGACGACTCAAAAAATAATTCGATGCAGCATATTGGGAACATTCCAGAGTCGGAAGTACCAGGAATACTTTCTCCACCTAGACAATTTCACCGGAAAGATCTGTTTGATTTAACTATTTTGGAACTCTGGACTCTATTGGAAGCTTGCAACATACAGGGGAAGGCTTGGACATAAATTGCAATTAATTTTTGGTCAATTTAACTCTTAATTGGGAAGCGGATACGTATTTCCTGCCCCTCACCCTTCCCAGTCTCATGAAAGGCAACCTTGACCTTGCAGGAGGTTGGGGGAACCAAGAGGATAAGGACCCTGTTCTCCATATATCAGCAATCTTATGTGTGCTGATCACAGCAGATTGCTGCTTTTGAGCTGCAGACACAGAGGCAGCTTGCTATTGTAAGTTCACTCCTTTATCTGAAGCCAACTCTAGGGCATTTAAAGGGCCAGCTACTGTTTTTCTCACTGCATTTTGTTGTTGCTGTTTTTCCCTTCTCTGAGCCAGACATTAAAAGTATGACATTCAAAAGCAATCACATATATCAAGGAAATTAGAAAGTCACCACACATGCCCAGGAAAGGAGCAGGCTTATAAAAGACCTAAGAAGACTTGAAGTTTAAGCCTCAGGATGATTTTGGACACAGAAACAGCCTACAACAATTATATATTTAATAAAATAAATAATAATACACAATACTGATATAATGATAAAAGTAAATATATAATAGATGACAAATATATAATAAAGTATGTTTTTTTACACATATACACACCTATAAAATTAGCAATAAGCAATATCTGGGAAGGGTAAATATCTGATTTCCAGAGTTATCACACTATTGGATTCAAATGTCCATTTTTCAACCAAAATTTAACAAGGCATTAGGCATACAAAGAAAGGAACGTACAACTCATTTAAAGGAAATCAATAAACCAGCAGGAACTTTTCATGAAAAGACCTGATGGAAGATCTGCTAGACAACTTTAAGACAACTGTCTTTAAAATATTCAAAGAACTAAAGAAAGACCTGGGAAAAGTCAAGAAAATAATGTATGAATAAAACAGAACATATTTCAACAGAAAATAATGTACGAATAAAACACAACATTTTCCATTATGCAGATATATTAGGCCACAGTTTTAAGACTCACAAAAGTTATAAAAGATAGGTATCATACAAAGTGTTTCAACAACAGGATGAAGTTCAAAATCAATAACAGAAGGAAAACTTCATGGAAATCAAGCAATACACTCTTAGAAGAAACCACAAAGGAAATGTAAAAATTAGAGACAAATAGGAAAACAACATTCTCAGATTTAAGAGTCACCGGGAAGCAGTGTGTAGGTGAAAGTTCAGTTCAGTAAATACTTATGTTAAAAAAGAATAAAGACCTCAAATCAACAACCTAACTTTAAAAGTTGAAGAATAAGAAAAGAAGGAAAAACACTAAACCCAAAGGTAGCATGAGGGAGGAAATGATAAAGTTAGAACATAGATACAAGACATAGGTAACAGAAAAGCAGTAGAGAAAATCAATGAAAATACAAGTTGGTTTTTTGAAAAGATAAAATTAAACTTTTAGCTAAATAGATGAATAAAAAAGTGAGAAGATGTAAATTACTCAAATCACAAATGCAATGACATTATTATCAATTTTAAAGAAATATAAATCATTTTAAGAGAGTACTGTGAACAATTATAGACCTACAAATTGTGTAATTTAGATGAAATGGAAAAATTATTAGAAAAAGAAAACCTGTGAGGCTTGAATCACAAAGAAATAGAAAGTCTAAATAGGCATATAACAAGTAAGGTGATTAAATTATTAGTCAAAACTCTACCAATATAGACACCAAACGTGATCGCTTCAGTGTTGAATTTTACCAATAATTTAAAGAACTAACACCAGTTCTTTCCAATTTTTTAAAAACTCAAACAAGAGGATGTCATTACTAAATTTTTAAGGCTAATATTACCTGATACCAAAGCCAGAAATAGACACTATACAAAAATAAAACTAATTTTCCTATAACTCATAAGTTTTGATGTGTTATAGTATGTTGTAAGGTATTTTCTTGTAAACATTGGTGAAAAAATTATCAACAAAATGCTAGTTAACTGAATTCAACAGCATATTAAAATAATTCTAACCCATGACCAAGTGGGATTTATTTCTGAAATGTGAGAATGTTTCAACATAGGAAAATTGACTGATGTAATACATTACATTAAAAGAATGAAGGACAAAAACTGTATAATCATCCCAATTGATGAAGAAAAAGCATTTGACAAGATTAAACATCCTCTCATGGTTAAAAAGGGGAAAAACTCAATGAAATAGGAATAGAGAAATACTAGCCCAATATAATAAAAGGCAGTTGTTGAAACCCCACAGCAAACCTTATAATCAATGGTAAGAGTAAAAAGTTTTTATATAAATCAGGAACATTGCAACGCTTTGCATTGCAGGAACAATGCTTTTAACATTTCTACTTACCCTAGCACTGCAAAATCTAGCCAGAGCAATTAAGCATGACAATAACAAAATAACATAAAAGACATCCAAAATTATAAGGGAGGACATGAAATTATCTCTGTTTCCATATAATATGATCATGTATCTAGAAAACTAAAGATTTCATGAACAATTTAGTCTAGTCCTAATAAATCAATTCAGCAAAGAAGCAGGGTACACAGTAGCAGGATACGCAATAGCAGGGTACACTAAGTATAAACACTCTGACAAGGAAATTATGAAAACAATAATACTATTTACAATAGCCTCAGAAAGAGTAAGACACTTAGAAATTAGCCAAGGATGTGAAAGCTGTATGCAATGAGAATTATACAATAAGGCTAAAATAAATTAAATAAAACATAAATAAATGGAAAGTTATCCCATGTTTATGGATTGAAAGTCTTATTACTATTAAGATGCTTATACTACCCAAAGAAATCTACAGATTCGATGGAATTACCATGATACTTCCAATGACTTTTCTCAAAGAATTAGAAAAATTTATTGTACATTTAATATGAAATATCAAGCACCCTCGTGTAGTATAAGCAATCTTGAAAAAAGAACACATTTAGAGAATTAACATTTCATGATTTCAAAACTTACTATATAGCTACAGTAATCAAAACTCTGTAGTCCTGTCAGAAAGATAGACATGTAGAAAAACAGAATAGAATAGAAAGCCCAGAAATAAAGTCACACTTATGAACAAATTAGCTTTGACAAGGGTGCCAAGACCACTCAGTGGAGAAAGGACAATCTTCAACAAATGGTAGTGGGGAAACTGGATATCCGTAAGTAAAATAATGCAGTTGAACCTTTACAAAGCATCCCATACAAAATTAGCTCAAAACTCTTAGAAGAAAACATAGGGAAAATACTTTGAAATATTGGATTTGGATATTTCTTGGATTTGACACTAAAAGTACAGGTAACAGTAGGAAAAATAAATTGGGTTTCATGAAAATTTAAAAATTGTGCAAAAAGGTACTACCAATAGAGTAAAATAGCATCCCTCAAAATATTAAAAATATTTATAAGTCATATATTATAAACCATAAATTATATAAGGAATTGATATCCAGAAATACAGAGAACTCCTAAAAACAACAACAAAACAGCTCAATTCAAAAATGAGCAAAGAACCTGCATAGATATTTCTCTAAAGAAGACTATACAAGTGGCCAACAGGTATATGAAAAAATACTCAACATCAATAATCATTATGGAAATACAAATAAAAACCACAATGAGAATCAATATCATATCTATTAAGAAAGCTACTATCAAAAACTAAAATAACAAATATTAATGATGATACAGAGAAATTGGAACACTTGTGCACTGTGAGCGGTAAAGCAAAATGTTACAGGCTGCTATAGAAAACAGTATGGCAGCTCCTCAAAAAATTATAAATAGAGTTGCGATGTAATCTAGAAATTTCTCTCTGGTTATATACCCAAAATAATTAAAAACAGGATCTTGAAGAGGTAGGTATCTATACACCAGTGTTAGAAACAGCATTATTGACAAAGCTAAAATGTAGAAACAACTCAAATGCTCATTGATGAATAAATGAATAGCAAAATGTGATACAGATCTACAATAGAACCTTCAAAAGGAAAGAAATTCTGGTGTATGCTACAATGTGAATGACTCTTAAGGACATTATGCTAAGTAAAATAAATCACAAAAGAAAGAGATACTGTATAATTCCACTTATTTGAGGGACTTGGAGCCGTCAAAAATTACAGAAATAGAAAGTAGAATGGTTACCAGGGGCTGGAAAGAAATGGGAATTGGTAGTTATTGTTTAACCGGTATAGAGTTTCACTGCAACATGAAAAGTCTAGGGATGACCTGAGGCAATGGTTGCACAGCAGTACAATTTTACCTAATAACAAGGAAATGTACACTTAAAAAGACTCGATATGGTAAAGTTAATGTTACATATATTTTACCACAATAAAAAAGTTAAAAATATAGAATAGCTGACTGGGGATCATAATTTTAAAAAAGAAAAATTGACACCTTCATCAGTTCCTCTCTAACTATCCTTTTCTGCTTTCCCAACAAGGAAGGGTGGGAGCTAGTATTTGAGTCAGAATCTGATTAAACCTGTTTTACAATTTAGTCAGGTCTTGATATAGTAAAAAATAACATTTCAGAAATAGCTTTCCTTGAACTGCCTGTTTTCTTCTTCAGTAATCTAAGGACAACTACGAAGGTCCATATTTTTTAAGAGAGTTCTTTTCTGTTTACTGTTCCATGTGGGGAGCTGCTACATTTCGGTACGTGTACATAAGCTTTATCTTAGTACCCAGACATGGTTTTTATTCTCTCTCTCTTCCTATAGCAGCACGATGTATTTACAGTCATCTTCCAAGTCTAAAACATGTCTTTCAACTTTGGTTTCGTTAGATATTAGCGTTGAGATGAAAGGCAATAAAACAGATAAAATACAGATTCTTAGTCTTTTAAATATGTGTAGCTGTCTCTAGGGATGCAGTACAACAACATGTTAACTCAGCAGGCTTGGGTTGCTCAAACCATGCACACTAGTAAGACCTTTCTTTAGACCTGGCCCTTGGCCCTCTCCTGGAAGATTAGATGTGAACCCTTGGGATATTCTGCCTGATTAGAGCATTTTTGTATGCCTGAGGCGTTGGGCCATGCAGTACCAGGTTCAAGAGAAAAATTATGCTAATAATGTATTTTTCCACAAATACCTGTTTTTTTTCTCTGGATGGTTAGATTCTGAGTAACTGACTCTGGCTGGATTCTAAGTCATGTGGGTGCTGCATGCCTAGAGGACTAAACCTCCTTCCTCACACACATAAGAAAAACACCCACCCTGGACAGCAAGGCTCCAATGAAAGTCACAAATCCTTACCTGATTGACACCCCTTCATACAATGTGTCACATATAGCTGCTGGGAAAATTGGGCTTGTTTGCGTGATGCCATTAGAAGAAGACAACCCGAAGCTTGCACTTTATTCCATATATGACTTCTCTTTATTAACCTTAATGTGTATTCTTTTACTTTGATAAAGTATAACCATAATGACAACAGCTTTTTAAAATTCTATGATTTTAGACAATTAATTGAGCCTAAGCGTGGTCTTAGAAATTCCTAGTACAGTAGGATTTGCATATTTATGGATATTCTTGTCGCTATTAAAATAGCCTAAGCTCCCTACTCAATTTTAAATGAGCAATTTATCCTCATCTGATTTTTCTCATTTCTTGTGCTTTTTGCTTTTCTTAATCTACCATGTGGTATGTGAATCTAGGTAAGTCTAGTTGGCTTAATATTTTTCTCTTATTTTCAAAGTAGCAGGATAAGTGAGCTGATTGGTACCCTGCTCATCACCCCATGTCCTTTCATTGACAGGCATATCACTTGGGACTACCTTTTGGATTTGTGTGTGAATAAAAAACCTCCAATAAGCTTCAGGCATAAAGCTTGCATGTTAATCTGACTTTTACCCAAATACTGTTCACAGGAAGATAGAGGGTCGTTGGATAGATATTAGAAAGGAATACTTTGATTTGATTCTATTATTTTTCCTCTTACTTTTAGCTTAATGGTAACCACCAAGAACAGAAAGAGTAATTTTCAGCAGAATATTTTGTCCTGCCTTGTATGAAGGGTTATATCTTCAAATAGCACCAAATACTAAAAATTATTCCATCCAGAGGAATGCCACTGGGAAAAAAAAATTCCAAATGACAAGGCTTTCAAAAGTGTCTTGAGTTCTTGGAAAGTAGAAGAATAGTGCTAATTAATTCTAATTACTTGCAATTGATATGTCAAAAGAGGAAATACTCAGTGCTTCTCATTTCTTATTTTATTGGCCACGGGAACCAGTAAGCTGGGAGATCACAGCCCTTTCCTCTTCCGCTAATGACTGCATGTGTCATTAGACAATTAACCTCTTTGTACTTTAGTTTTTCCGTCTAGTTTGTAATAATGTTGACTTCAGAGGAATGCTGTGACAAATCGTGCCATATTTTATGAAAATTATTTCTTACCATTAAGTCTGAATTTAGTAATTTTTCATTATTCTGATGATAAATTTCCTTAAATAAAAGTAGAAAGCCTCAGAAGCCAGATGGCATTGGAACACGTTGTGTAGGTTTATTTCAAAGTTGTTATTCTCTAGATCTTTCTGTTAATTAGTAGTACGAAATGGTCACATTTATGGACACACACAGAGTAGTTCATGAGTGGCGGTACATGTATGAGTGTTTCCTCTCTGCTAATGCCTTACTCAATCTAAGATGTGGGTACCTGACTTAATGCAATGACCAGTGCAATGTTAAACTTATTATTCACAATAATAAGAAATTATTTGTAGAATAACAAAGTTAAATGTCAGGTTTTCTCCACACCTAAACACTGTTGCCTACAAATTCTAAGGGATAGCAATGCTAACATTAATCTCTCCTAAATTCACAAAACCCAATCAACTATTTGCCCATATTTGAAGAATTTATAGTCAATTTATTGATGCCACTTTGATTAATTTATTGTCCTTCACCATGTAATTTTTCTAATTTACTTATCAAATGTATGACAGATGGATCAAATTCATGGAATGAATAAAATAGTTCTAATAGGCCTGCTTAATATCTTCCTTTCAAACTCCTAAAGATAATTAAATTATCTTATATAAATCTACCAAATTAGAAAATGAAGCATCTTAATAAATAATTATTTTTCACATATTCATTGTATGTGAAGACATGTACACAAAGTAGAAATTTTATAATTATTTAAATAAATAAATCACAAAAATCCATTTTTAATTGAATTATTTGATCTATTAACTGGCTTAGCTATTCACCTTTTAACATAGTAATCTCTAGAATTTAAAAGACATTTCAACTAAGAAATAAGCCATTATGTTTTGGTAGCCTAATCTGCTGATACTTAGTTCCTTGTAGTTTTCACCATTAACATAGCAATAGTTACAGCAGTAGTGATCATTTAGTTTGTGCTTATTATTAGAACATACTTTCTTAACAATAATGAATGACTTAGGGGGAACTCTGTTCAAGGTTTATAGTTAAGGGAACTAAAGCTAAGAGCATATAACCAGTAAGTAACAGAAATGGAATGCTCAGCCTAAGCCAAAGCCACAAAACTCCAGAGATAGCAGTGTGAACCACTTCACTAGGCCTTTCCTGTTTATTGCCAAACCCTATGCCTTAGTCTTATTCACTGTAAAAATGAATGACTGACTTTCATGAGACTAGCATTGAGAATTAAAAATTCAATGTATTGTTATATTAAAGCCATAGTTGATTCACGTTTTGTAAGACATTAATGCTACTATTCACTTAGTCACTTATGAACTGATTATTTTATGCCTAATGAAGAATGAGTGTCCAATAGTGATCAACAGTTTAAACTAGGTTAAAAAGTTTTTTGCAAAGTTACTATGATGTAAAAAATAGATAGAAGATATGTAATTACATAAGATATAAAAGGTATATAATTAGGAAGTGATATAATTATATCAATGTAATGAAATAAGTTACTTGTCCTAACTTATTTAAACCTATTAATGGCCTACTCATAGGTCTTAACATTTGCTCCATTTCATAGATTAGACTAATCAAAGACAGAGAGATTAGACAAATTATGTAGGGTCACTCAGCTAATAAAAGGAAGAGGTAAGGTCTGAAGTTAGTACACTGGCAGGAAAATCCATCTCCCTAATTTCAGAAAGAAAGATCAAGACACATAGAGAAGATACAGAACTAAAAGCAATGATATTATAAAAAGAAATTTTCAAATATTTTATTTGAAAGAAAAAGTAACCAATAAGAGGATATAATCTTCTTGTTTAGATTTTAAAGAAATACTTTTGGCATGTTTTTGTAAAAATGTTTATTTTTTATTTGTACTATATTTTGTCTCTGATTAATTCTTTGATTAATTAATTATAAAATTAATTGAAGAATTTTTCATGAAATAAAATGTAGTTTATATGCAGATAATTTTAAAAATAATTTATTATAGATAATTTATTTTAAAATATCTAAAATATATAAATAATAAGCAAAATCTTCAAAATCAAAGCAAATGGTATCTTTCTGAGTATCTTGGATTATTTCTCAAAATTTTAATTGTAGCAATCAATTAGACACAATATTTATGAGCATCAATTTTTTAGTCTTCTTCTAATTCTACAATTTTGTAATGGATATATTAAAAATTAATATTTAAATTTGGGAATAATGGAGCTAATTATCTAACACTGACAATTAGTTTCTCAATTGTGTTCCTTTGTGTACTTTATTTGGTATCATTGAGGAAGAAAAGGAGAAGCTAAGCAATAAAAATATTTCAAAAGATTTGACATATTCCAAGTTAGTACTTACTATCTGTCAGAGACTAAGTTGTGGTTTAAATTTTTGATATCTCATTTGCATGATAAAGAAGGTGAAAATAGGTTCTTATTAGTTCTTTCACACTGCAATGATTTTTCTGTCTACATAGATTTTTAATGAAGAAATTAGTAATTATGAATGTTCAGAAACTTCTTTAAATGGCACTAATAATAAAGAAAAGGCTAACTACTCATGTTTACAACCAAGTTTTTGATGTGTTATGAAAAAATATTAAAATATTACATATTTATTACATATGATTTCAGAGTTAAGTCCAAAAATTGAATTTTTTTTAGTTTTATTCAAGAAATAGTGTGGAAAAAGAAACTGATAAATTGTGTATTACTATATTATTTCAAATTGCAAGGAAAAGAAAATTATAAGTTCACAAAATTGGGAATTTATTAAATGTTTGTGTGATAAGGAACCACATAAAAATACACATTAATACTAGCAGAGTATTTAAACACACACTCAAGATTAAATGTACACATTTGTTTAAAAAGTATTTGAATCTTTAACATGTACCAACTCTTATAGTAGGCACTAGCAGGTGTGATGAACAAAATAGGCATGTTCTTTGCTCTCTTTTAAGGAAAGAATACAGATAAAACTGCACAGTTCAATATATAATTATAGCTCTAATAAGTGATCTATTTGGACATGTACATAGTGTTAGTGTCAGTAGTGGGTGCAGATAAAAAACTTTTTGGAAAAAGTGACATTTGAAGTTGAGAGATTTAACCAAGTGCAGAAGAAGAAAGTATTCTAGGCAGATGAACACAGTGATATGCAGTATCTGTAGAGGTATCGTGACCTTTTGGAGGAATTGAAAGCAGCACACATAAATGAAAGTGGCGAGAATGACAGGAGAAAGACTGTAATGGACACTGAGTCAGATTTTAAAATTTGGACAGAAGAGATATGTACATATGTGTATATATATATGTAGGTGTATGTATATGTACACAAAAGATAAACCACTAAAAAAATGAATTGGTGACAATATCAGATTTACATTTTGAAAATTAATTTAGACTACACATTGTAAATTGTAACAAGGAGGTGTAGATGCTGGTGTGTCTGTTAATTTATAGTAGTAATCTAAAAAGTGATGAGGATAATTCTGATTAAAATCATCTTAGTGGGGAAGGATACAAGCAAAAGGATTCTAGAATTACCAAAAAAGTAAAATTGTAAAAACTGGGCCATATCTTATAACTGATGAAACACCTGAGGAGAGTCAGGAGTGATCCCCACATTTTCAAACTGAGAAACAGGATAAATGATGATACCAGTCATGAACAGAGAAAGCGTAGAAGTGGACCAAGGAGAATGAAAAGTGGCAAATTATTTGTCTATCGTTCGGTGTTTATTTAGTTGAAATGTGTATAGATATGAGGGATTATTAACAAAGTTGGAAGCTGATACATGTGGTAGCTAGTAGCTGAGATTAATAACTCATAAGGTACTGACAAATTACTTAACTTCTCCAAATCACTTATTTGCTTTGTAGCAATTTGATACAAACCAGACCAATCAAATCAGCTTTTTAGCTGTATATATCAAACTGTTTAACATAATTGTATACCTGACTGTTTTCTCCAACTGCTAAAAAAAAACCCAGATGATATAAGGAGACATTTATTAATGGCTTTCTAAAGGGTGAATGAGTATATATTGTAACTAATAATAGGAGAACATTAAGATATATTACTAGTAGCAGTAATAAATAAGAATAAAAATAATTTATGTGCATGTTCATATTTTATATGCTAGAAGCTGGAACCATTTTCTTTCTAATTGTTAATAACACTTGCATCAACGTTGCCGAGTTGATCATATTCTAGGCCACTTGAAAACATCAGTGAAGAGTTACACGTTTTTGAAGTTAATCTTGTTTTTTGGAGCAAAGTCAGTTTGATATTACAAGCAGCTCTTGAATTTTCCTATTAAATGAAGCCTACATAAAATACATGTTCTTTCCTGTACCATTATTTCATGTATAAGTGTAGGGGCATAAACATGTGGAAACACTGTGTTCATTCATCATGTTACTCTAGTTTTAGAGAAATTTTCTTTGACAGTTTGCTATAAAATATTTTCTGATCTGGGGATACAAAGCTTTAGTTCATCATAGTGGTGTCTATTTGATTTGGGTATCTCAAATATCTTACCCAGAATTTTTAAAATTGTGATGCTACAGAATAACACAGAAATACAAGTGTATTTATTTTTCCTGGTAAACTAGGTTATATAAATGAAATTCTCGATATATTTCCTTGACCCTGGTCCTATACCTAGTCATTGCCAATTTAATCTTCAAAGCCAAAGGACGCCAAAAATTCCTGGAACTTCAGGCAGACAGTAGAAAATACCTGGCTCTCAACAAGAGTAATATAAAATTTACAAATCTGTTGCCTGTACAATCATTTTGGACTCATAATTTTTTTATTATACTAATATCAACATTGCTGTAAGAACTGTATTCTTACCTTACCACACTATAACAAATGACTTTACATGTAGTAATTTTAACACCATTTTTGCTATTTTAATAGTTTTATTTAAATTTTTTAATATTGAAATAAACTTTTTTAGTGTAGTATCATTTTCACCCCATGTCATCAGCATGAGAGTGACACTTCTTGCTTATTTACCAATCACCCAACTTTTCTTTTCTTGATACCCTTCTCCCTAGCCTGCTCCCTGAAGTTCACACTAAGCCTACCAAGACTTTCCCATCAACCCCATTTTTCCCACTCACCATATTCATCTCAGTCAGAATATTTTTATTATGATATTTCCCAATTTGAAGGGCTCCAGTTAGTTGAAGAGGATTAAAGTCAAAGGAAACTGTGAAATCCAGGAAGAACCACTCATTAGTGAATATCGTACAATTATTTCAATACCTTAAAAAGATCTCAAATGGAAATCATTTATACTGTATCACCAAGAACAACAACTCAATTATTTAATTTTTGCTGAAAATGCTTACCAAACAAAACTCTTTTAGACCCAAAGAGCTTTATACTATTTCAAATTTTTGTGTTAAAGAAATATATATATATTAGTTTAGTAATTTTTTCTGTATTTTTATAATTCTCAAGGGGGGAAATAAAACAATAAACAATTCAAATATTTTATTTCAATTTTTTTTATTTAGTTCAAAGGCTTCCTGAGAAAGTGGAACAAGAATATAGCAGTATTAAAATTGATACTGGTAACTTTTTGCATTGTGATCACCACCTATATATATATAAAATGGAATGTAAAAGGATATATGAAAATGCTTTATTTGAAACAAAAGCTGTAGTTTACTATGGAAAATATTGCAGTTACTGCAAAAATAAAACAAGCAGTTTTTCAGAAAAAAATCAAAATATCAATGTGAGAAAAGATTATTTGAAGATAGAATCAGATAAAAACATTTGGATTAGTAAACAATTGTCTCCTCACATATCTTCAGAATAACATTAAATCCAGCAAAGCTCTTTCAACACAGAGCAGAGGAGAAAGTATTTGCAAATCATTTATGAAGAACTTTTATTCAGAACCTATCGAAAAATATAACTCGATAATAAAAAGACAAATATCCAAATTAAAAAATAGGCAAATGATCTGCTAGGCATTTCTTCTTCAAAGAAAATATTAAATGGCAAAGAAGTACACAAAAAGATGTTCAATATAATTAGTCACCAGGGAATTGCAGATTAAAGCCACAGTAAAATACCCTTTACATCCACTAAGATGACTATTAAAAAAAAATTTTTTAAAGACAGCAATAGTAACTATTGTCCATCATGTGGAGAAATTGGAGCCCTCATGCATTGCTGAAATGTAAAATGCTACACTTACCTTGGAAAACTCTTGAACTGTTAATGAGAGTTACCATATAACACAGCAATTCTATTCCCAGGGAAAAGTGAAGAAAACTAAACATATGTGACCATGCTGGAAATTGTACATGAATATTTACAACAGCATTATTCATACTGAGCCAAAGAGGGAAAAATCCACATGCCCATCAATTGATAAATGGATTAAAATATATCTTTAGAATGGAATCTTATTTCACAACACAAAGAACTGATACATGTAATGACAAGAAAAAATCTTGAAAGCATCATGCTAATTGCAAGCAGCAAGTTACATACATATATAATTAAATTAATATGAAATGTCCATGGTAGACAGATCTCCAGAGACAGAAAGATTCATGGTTGTCATGCACAAGAGGGGAGGAAAGGGAGTAACTATTGATGGGTTCAGAGTTTCTTCTAAGGATGATAAAAGTTCTAAAAACCGCTGAATTGTACACTAACATAAGAAAATTTTATGATATGCAAATTACTTTGCAATAAGGTTTTAATTTAAAAAAGGAAAAATAAACTTGTTTAGACTTTGGTCAGTTTTTCACCAAAAATTTATTCCTCCTTTGATAACCTAATGCTTTTATTTTTAACAATCATCCATTGAGAAAGATGATTTAATTTTTTTATTTTAGTATAATATTTATAAATGTTGCAGGTCACATTCGAACTTTATTTAATTACATTAGCAAATAAATATGTAGGTAAAGTAATTGTAAATAATCTGAGCATACTTACTGTTTTGTGTGGTATTTGAAATACAATACACTGACACTTAGATTTTGAAAGTAACATTTTAATCAAATTTTGAGTATGCAGTTACTTTCATTTTGCTTTAATATTGCATCATTATTTACATAATAAGTTGAATTTAGAAACCATTATTAAAAACTATACTTGAGACATAAAATGTATGATAAAATATTTAACATTTCCACATGACATATGTCTTTATCTATCTATCTATCATCTATCTATCATCTGTCTATCTATCTACCTATGTTTTGAGACACTATCTCATTCTGCCACCCAGGCTGCCATGCGGTAAAGCAATCTCAGCTTACTGCAACCTCCAACTCCCAGGCTCAAGTGATCTTCCAGCCTCAGCCTCCCAAGTAGCTGGGACTACAGGCACATGGCACCATGCCCGGCTAATTTTTTGTGTGTATTTTTGGTAAAGAAGGAGTTTCGCCATGTTGCCCAGGTTGGTCTCAAACTCCTAGGCTCAAGCAATCCTGCCTTGGCCTCCCAAAGTGTTGGGATTACAGGTGTGAGCCACCTCACTGGACCACATATGTACTTTTTAAAGATACAAATTTTAAATTTGTCGTTTTTCCCCAAGTAACTTTATCATGTGTTCCATACTATGGTTTCTCAGGTGTTGGATTTCAGATTGTTCTTTCTTAAGGCAGCAAAATGAATTTATATCACTAAACAAACTTACTAACTGGTTCTTTGATATGTGATACTAGACTACTCAACAAATTACATCTGCTCACTCAATCTTTCTAAATCAGGAAGTTCCTCAAGTCTAGAACTCACTATATTTTTACTATTAAAAAAAGGTGTGTGTGTGTGTGTGTGTGTGTGTTTATATGTTTATATGGTGACTCTTATGCACACTTTTAACTACCATACTTAAAATTACCTTGTTATTTTATCATTTGTATTTATTCACCTTTGAAATAATTGGCCTCTTATTTTATATTAGGGTTGATATTTCTAAACTTTTGAAAGTTCTTGGATCATGGGATCCTTCAATTCCAAAAGTTTATTTTAATAAGTTTTAACATAATATAACATGAATCCTGAGAGTGAGGTGAGAACTTAGGGTGGGGAAAAGTATGAGAAGCTAATTATTGTTGGCATAAATGATAAAGAAAAGAGGGGGAAGACAGAAAAATCATTCAGAAAATGTTGTTTACAAATTACTTGTATTCATAAAAAGATAAAGTAAGAAGAAAAATAGACAAATTTTCATGAAGAATAATAAAGACTGACAAGCTAGTCCTCTGAATGACTGAGCATTGCAAAGACAAATAAATAGACTGAGCTAAAACAGAAGATCAGACTATCAAATCGAATTCATGAATCAGAGCTCTTTTCCAGTGTCAAGCTTTGCTGATAATTTCAAGGATAAAAACACTGAAGAGTAACAGGCAAAGCAAGAAGAGGTTGATGATAGCAAACATGATTTTGTAGGTCATTTTTCCTCATCTTGAATTTATTCTTGGGGACAGATTCATAGATTAGGCTGCTAATTAGATAACTCAGGGCACCTCACACAGCATGGAACATACAGGTTGCAAAATATCTCCACTTTGTATTCCAGTATAAGTGATATTTTTTAGCCTGTTAGTCCATAGAGGCTAAGATTATTTAACTTAAGCATTCCTAAATTAGAAAATTTGTTTAAATATTTGAAAAATAGGGGCTCTTCTCCTAGCAAACACTATTATTTATTTACCATGAGGTTAATTACTGGAACACCTGGAAGGAGATAAAAACAAGTCATTGCATTCTTTCTTTCCTGGAAGTTGGAAGAGGAGACACTTTCAGGTGTGCATAATAGAGGGCTTATGTAGTACTAGAACTTAGCCTCTCAATTATACCAAGCTATCCACGATAGACCAGGGATTTGATGTGAATCCCACTGCCTTCCTGGGAAGGCTAAGAGGCCTTAGTAAAGCACACCTCTCTATCTCCTGATTCAGTTGAGGAACAACTAATTCTAAAGAATAAATGTATTACTCAGGCAGGCCTTGATATCAGGAGAATGCTGCAGAAACAAGTCCTGGGACCAGATAGTACTTTAGAGAACCTCCTGATAGGAGTGGCCACCTTGGTCTATTACAATAGGTCACTGGAATAGATTCTTGGATTCATTATACCTGTGTAAAGGACTGGAAAGCTGACAGAGTTACCTCTGTCAACCCAGAAGAGCACCCAAAGTACCACTGTGAAGAGATTGGGGACCTTAAGCTGAAAATAACAAAGGATAAGTGTTAATAATTAACCTCTCATGAATATGTGCTTTAGTAGTCTTGCCTATGCTTGCTGTCTTTTCCTTTGTTCTGTTCTATACCATGAGTTACAATGTTGTTTTCAGAATGATTAGTATATTTCACATCTTATTTCTCTAATCTTTGGCACTAGATTCTCTCTTTTATCTCCTCTTTGTATAATATACATATTTGATCCATGCATAATCTTGTAAAACTTGTTTGTACTAGCCTAGAGGCCATGAAATTCCAAATAGTCAACTGGACCCTTGGACAATGGCTTCCTTTCTCCAGTGACCTTTAGCTAGACCTCTGGGAGGAATCTGACTGCTTTTCTCCCCAAAACAATGCCCCTGTCAGTAGGAAATAGCTAGGACTGGTCATCATCCATATTCTAATGGCAGCTGGCTATGCCTCTCTAGTGAGAGCCCCAACCCTCAAGCCTGGAACCACAGCCCAAAGTGAGAACATACATTCCTGTTTTCCTGCTTGAATCTTGCCTTTTCCAAAACCAGTCATGGCCCATTTCGCCCCATCCATCCTGTGCCCATAAAAACCCCAGGTTCCATCAGCATAGGAGAGAAGAAGAGGAAAAGTAGCTAGACATTGCAGACTATGGCTTGACATTGGAGAGAAGCAGCTTGACTTCAAAGGGACGGCTTGATGGTGTGGCTTTGAAGAGGAGTCTGGCCAGGGGTGGCTGGACTCCAGGAGATGATATTCATTTTCCATCCTCTTCTCAGTTTCCCTTCTCACTGAGAACCACTTTCATAGGCAATAAAATCCCCCACATTTATCATCTCCAGTTTGTTCATGGGACCTTACTCCATCTGGATGCTGGCCAAGAACTCGGGTGCTGGTTCAAAAAAACTGTCACACTGGCCCTCCACTGACCTAACACTTAAGCCATCTATGGATGGCAAAGCTAAAAGACAACTGACTGTAACACTCTTTCTGGAGCTCCAGGGGTCACAGGCAACCCTCCAGACACTGCTACGGGGCCTCCTGGAATTTCGCTCCTGCCAGTGCCCAAAGGCGCTTGCCCTGGCTCCTGCACCTGCTCATCTGTTCTCCCCATCCTGCGAGGGCTGGAACTCAGCAAGACCAAGGGAGTGGAGTCTGCCCCTGCTGTCATGGAAGTGGCCAGCTAGTCCTAGTGCCCATGCATTCTAATCCCCACCCACAAAGGGATCAGGGAAAATTTCCTGCTTCACTGAAAGTGACTTCGTGGAAATAGGAGTGAAAGGAACTGCAGAAGAACTGCTTAGCTTCTTTCTTCTCTAAACAAAACTTCATACAAGCCAAAAAATGTGACAATAAAATAATCTTTACAATTGTGTTCAGAATAAAATGATGAAGAAAATAAGTGTATAGGCTGGGTACAGTGGCTCACATCTATAATCCCAGCACTTTGGCAGGCTGAGGTAGGCACATGGCCTGAGTCCAGAACTTTGAGATCAATCTGGGCAACATAGCAAAACCTCCTCTTTGCAAAAATACAGAAATTAGCAGGGTGGGTGGGGTGGTGTGTACCTGTGGTCCCAGCTGCTAGAGAGGCTGAGGTGGGAAGATTGCTCGAGCTCAGGAGGTTGTGACCGCAGTGAGATGAGATGGTGCACTGCACTCCAGCTTGGCAACAGAGTGACACCCTGTCTCAGAAAAATAAATAAATAAAATAAATGTATGACTTTGTAAGACAAAGACTAAATGCCAATTTACAAGGATAAACAAAATGCCCATATTCTTTTTTGTTTTGTTTTGTTTTGTTTCTGACTCCTCTGATGAAGAAAAAGTTTCAGTGAAGAGATAGAGCAAGAATTTGTAAAAAGTACCTGAAGTTCAAAATTTGTAGAGATCATTAAAGATAAACCAGTATTCAATTATAAGGGCCCTTTCTGCTGAATCACTGAAATACATGGTAAAAAATTTTCAAATTCAATTGAGAAATTATGGTTTCAAAAAAATGTCTTCAGAGGAATATGATAAGAAAATGTTGACATTTTGAAATAAGGATATGACTTTTTTTGCTTTTTTTTTAATTGCATTTAGGTTTTGGGGTACATGTGAAGAACATGCAAGATTGTTGCAGAGGTACACACGTGGCAGTGTGATTTGCTGCCTTCCTCCCCATCACCTATATCTGGCATTTCTCTCCATGCTATCTCTCCCCAACTCCCCATCCCCTGCTGTCCCTCCCCTGTTTCCCCCGACAAACCCCAGTGTGTGATGCTCCCCTCCCTGTGTCCATGTGTTCTCATTGTTCAACACCCACCTGTGAGTGAGAACATGCGAGGTTTGATTTTCTGTTCTTGCTCAGTTTGCTGAGAATTATTTAGAATATTGTCAGCATAGACAAAAGTGGAACTACAAAAACAAATACTTACAAAGAACTTTTCAGGTGCCAGGCATTGTGCTACTTGAAAGTTGCTTAGAGTAATTTCAAAGTGATTATGTGGCTATAAAATTTAATTGTTTTAGGGCCAAGTTTTAACATTAGAGTTGAAAATTAAGGAAAAAATATTTGGGCTGATATTAAAATAATAAAATATTTTGTTATCCATTTGTGAACAAGATATAGACTCGTAAGGAAAATTTTACTAGTGTATGTAGGTAGAAAGTAACTCATTGAACAATCACGCCTAAATAACATGACCTTTCAAATGATTTTCTTGGTTTTGATGTAGTGCTCCACTATTTTTTTATGTACTAATCACCCCTTTGGTTGTGGAAAATAAGAAGCTTCTATTGTGACAGGTGTTCAAGATAACAAAAATGTAGTCTCCTGGAGGAACTTGAAATACTATAGTTTGGTAGCAAGCTTTAAACGTTGGAATGTTCAGAACTAAATGTAAGATGATGGACAAAATTTCAAAAATTCAACTGAACGAATGTAGGAAAACATAAGGAATCCACACTAACAAGTGGAAAAAAATATTATGGGCAATAGACTATAGTTAAGTGTAATATACAGTAGCTTGAAAATATAGATGTCAAAATTACCTAATGCAGGATCAGATGGCTTTTATGTTTTTATGGTATAGAACAAGGTAATATAAGCCCTATGGTACTTTATGTTGTCTGGTCACTGTTGAAGAATTATATTCCATTCAAAAGGTGAATTTAAAAATAAGACTTTTGCTTTTAAATCACATCATGCTAAAAGTCACTAATGTATCTTTTCTCATTATCACATAAATATATCTGGAGACTATGCAAAATGCAAATGTCTGTTCAACTGGAAGATTACTCCAGAAAAATTTTATTTACTAAAGCAAAGAAAAAATGTAAAATCTACACATAATAAAATAACAATTCACTCTTAGAAATAAATTGGTACCAACTTTCACCAAGTAGGTAGGGAATGGATTTGGCATTTCTTCACTAGGTTTACTTAGAAATGCAACATTTTCTTCACCAGAAAAGGATTTAACTCACTATCCAACTGTTTATGTCAATCCAAGTCAGGGTATCACCAGCCTCACTTCTACTCCTTATGGTTTAGGTGGAAAGAATGTGGAGCACAGAGGCAAATGGTTGAAGTAGTAATGTGTATGTGTATTACTCTTGCATAAAGATTTCTGATGGAGAGATATAATTGAAAACACTAGGGACTGAGTATGCTAGACTGGTAAAAAAATATATATATAGACTGCCTTATCATATTTCAAGCAATTTATATTGCTTCTACTGGGAGAAATGAGCAGTTAAATAAAAAGAAGTTAGCTTGGTATCATAGATCTGCATTATATGATGTCTTTTACACAGGAGCTATTAGAACAGGGCCTGAATTATGCCTGATACTGCCAGGAGAGCATGTTCTAAAATCCAAATGGAGGCTGATTTAGACCAAAATAATATTACACACCATTTCTATGGAGAAAAAAATAAATATAGGAAGAAAAATCTGAATCACAAGAGATAAAATATCAAGGAAAATCAGGGGAAAACTATTACAAGGTTTAAGAAAAATACTGAAATACAAATAGAAAGAAATACTATTCAGAAGGCTAAAAGAAAAAAATAAAATAAAGGTCAGTTTTCTAGAGAAAACTAAGAAAATGTTCAGGTAACTTTAGCTTCACATCCATGTTACAAGGGAAGAATAACTGGCCCCTATGCAATCATGGCAGGAGATAAAGGAAAAGAAAAACAGATGGAAGACACAAAACCAATACTTAAATGCTGGGTAATCACACACAAATGAGACCAAAAAGTCATAGCATAAGTCCAAACGAGTTTTGGCTGCAGTAGAATTTAAATATAAAAAATCAATACAAAACTTTAACGTAGGTTACTTTAAAATACACTTGAAATAAGAGAATCATTTCAAAGTGTCATGCTGTAAGAGAAATATTAGTATTTTAAAATAAATAAAAATGAAAACATATCCACATTCACTGAAATAATAAACTTTTTAAAAACCTACAAAAATGCTTGAAACACTTAAGGCAATCATTATTGAATACCCTTAATTTAACAGATGATGTTATAAATGAAAGTATCTGTAGAAGTTTAGAGGTAGGTTAGGAATTTTAAGCGATAGATAGTAAAATTGGAATTTCAAAGCAACACGTCACTGAAGCAAAGTCCAGTTTTTACCTCTTGATTGCATAGAGTTTTTGTTTTATTTTATATCTTCTACTTGGCTGCCTAAAGAAATCAAATATTAATTGTACTCCCTTTGTGTGTACTTACTGTCAATTTATATCTATTCTATTATTATAATGATCCTGTATTGTTTTATTAAGTGCAATTCATCATCCTGTGAGCTCATTTATTTCATTTGCATATGGAATAACCCAATAAGAGAGAAGCAGAATTATTAGATGTTAGTCTGTCTTCACAACTTGGGTGAGCATATTTAAACTTCATAATTTAGGATCAAAATATATTACTGGTTTTTATTTTTACTTATGTTTTCCAGTTGCATTTCCTTTCTCTGCTACTTTTTTTTTTATTCCTATGCCACAATATTTTTCAACACCAAAGCAGGAGATTTACAGATAACACTTGAATAATGTGTTTTAATAATATTGTTAAGGATGACATATTAAAGTGCCTTTTTCAATTTAGTCCTATGAATTATGTGCTGTGAGACTAAAGTAGTGTAAGGTTTAGGTATGATGTCAGACTTACCACTAGATAAGGAGATCTGTAATCTGTTTCTCATGTTAATTGAAGATGCAAATGATTGTGTTCTAATGATGTTGGCTTGTATAACTGCTAAAACAAAGTGTCTTCTTAAAGATAATCCTTCTAAAATTAATTGTTTCAAAACACATACCTCTCAATCTATGACAGTTTCAATGTCAAAACACATTTTGTTCAGGCACTTTAAAAAAATCTTTATTCCTAAAATGTGACACATATACACCATGGAATACTATGCAGCCATAAAAAAAGAATGAGTTCATGTCCTTTGCAGGCACATGGATGAAGCCGGAAGCCATAATTCTCAGCAAACTGACACAGGAGCAGAAAACCAAACAGCACATGTTCTCATTCATAAGTGGGAGTTGAATAATGAGAACACATGGACACAGGGAGGGAAACATTACACACTGGGGCCTGTCAGAGGTGGAGGGAAAGGGGAGGGTTAGCATTAGGACAAATACTTAATGCATATGGGGCTTAAAACCTAGATGACGGATTGATAGGTACAGCAAACCACCATGGCACATGTGTACCTATGTCACAAATCTGCACATTCTGCACGTGTCCCAGAACTTAAAGAAAGAATAATCTTTATTCATCATGCCTACTTGAGACTTTCTAATCATTCATGTGCATTATGATTGCACCGCCATCTCAACCCTCATGCCACCTTTCCTCTACTTGAAGGAGAAGGAAAGCGAAATTCTATATTGCCATCCTTCCTCTATCGGGCACTTGCATCAGATTCAGAAAGCTTCATCTTGGATATAATGGCAGACTTTGGCAAAATAGAGTGTTAGCAGTGGCTGGATTACCTAGTCTCTAGTTTTGTGGTGTGGTGCAGTGCGGTTGCTGCAATGATGATGATAACCAAAGCAGAAGCATTTCCCTGAATCTCAATTTCAGCTGCAGTGGTGTGACCTAGAAGCAAAAAGCCTACAATTTAATTTTCAGTCCTATACTCTTTCCTAATTTTTTAGTACATAATTTGTATTACTACGATTATGATTGTTGCTACATGGTGGCACGTGCCTGTGGTCCCAGCTACTCGGGAGGCTGAGGGGGAAGAATCTTGAACCCAGGAGGCGGAGGTTGCAGTGAGCCGAGATTGTCCCACTGCAGTCCAGCCTGGCGACAGAGCAAGACTCCATCTCAAAAAAAAAAAAAATACTAATAGTAGTATTTATTATTTTCACACACCCCTTATTAAACAAACTATAAAGATCTATTTTTGAGAATGTGCAATTTTTGTGACTGAGAGGAGCTTATATGTATAAAAGACTATTTAGAATTACTTGGAGTTTACTACTTCTTTGAAATGACAAGTTTAAAGGGGCTAGTATTCTTTAACCATGGTTTACCTATTTATAATATATAAATTTTATGTAAAATAAAACATTCATTTTGAAGAAATTTAAATTATTGTCTGATTATCTCAAATTTAATAAAATACCCTTAAACAACCAGCTAAGTAGCTACATTTATATTAATGCTTTTAATTTTATTTTCAGTGACTTCAAGAACTTGATATAAATAAGCAGAAAAAGCACATTCTCCAAATACTTAAAAATCTCTTAGAAATAACGTAGTGAGAATATATTTGTAAGAAAAATGGTAATATTTGCCAACATCCCAATGCTGTTATATATTTTCAACACTCTAAATAACAATCATACAAAGAGTGTTTCTAAATGTTATACAAAGATGTCCATTCTATAAACTGGATTAATTGAATCCTCTTATATTTAATCCTAGGTCTTCCCATATTTGTAAACCTCTTAGCTACTAAGAGACAGACTTACCTCTGGGTACTTAAGTTTACTTGGTTTGTAACTTAAGAGTTTCATTGACAGCAATTTCTGTTTTAGACAGGATGGAGGATGCAGCAGCCAAGGCCTATAACCTGTGCAGTAAATTCTAGATGTGTTAGAGGGGGACCCATTATTTTCAACTTTAAGACAGTAGTCAATTACAAGTCTGCATCCTTCAGATGGAGTAGTTTCACTGCCTGTGTCTTGTGCATTTGTTTTACCCATACGTGATTCTTTCTTTAGCTACTTGACTGAAACCTACGTAGTTGTAGTTCTCTAAAGTTATTTAATGGTTCTAAGGGCAGGTTATCACCTTTATTTTTCCCAGACTGGTTCCCTTTTCTTAACCAGATTCAATAGCTGCAACTATCTAAATAACAAGCAGTGACCTGGCTAACTCATGGTCCTGCCATTGAACTTGCCTACTGCCTAATCTCTCCCTGACTCTACAGAGATAATATCCTACAGAGATTGAATTTTCCTCCTAAGGGCACACAAATGTATGAGAGAAGGATATCAAGTTTAAAAAACTAAGTAATGATGATTTCACAAGTGTGTATGCACATACTTAAATTCAGCAAATTGTATACATTAAATAGCTGTACTTTTATATATCAATAAAGTTATCTAAAAATATAAATTCAGGGAGCCAGTTGGACACTGGCAATTTGTTAATGGGTATTACCAGCATTAACAATCCAGTACAAAAATAAGCAATAGTTTTTACAACAATTTTTTTTCTGGTTACATTTACTTAACAAATAGTTGAGAATATTTCCTCCAATTTGGATATATGCTTGTTTCAACAATTCATTATGCATTTCTCTGTCTATATATCAATATATTCTTTTAAATTTTTGAATACTTAGCCATTTTTTTCTCTTAACAATATAAAAAATTTATTACAGTAAGTCCTGAATATAATTTTGATGACCATTCAGGGCTCATGAGATGGTATTGCATGACTTAGAATTTTAAAATTTTCTAAGAATAATTTAATATAAGGATAAAAAGTAATTATTGGCTTCTCTGGCCTTTGCATGACCCTTAATAATGTCACCTAAAATTACATGAATGTAAATTAGGTAATGGAAGGATATTTAAGCTAGGGATAGCTTTAAAAATATTGGACTAGGGAAAAGGTTTTTGCTTTATTATGTTTTGTCCATACAACTCAGGTTCAGTAAGACTACAGATGGCATGCAGCCTATTTTCAAAATGCCTACAGGCTTTGTGACATCCATCGTACCTCCTAAGAATGTGTCAACCATTCTGTTCC
Organism: Cheracebus regulus; assembly: GCA_963574635.1. Classification (NCBI taxonomy): domain Eukaryota; kingdom Metazoa; phylum Chordata; class Mammalia; order Primates; family Pitheciidae; genus Cheracebus; species Cheracebus regulus. The sequence goes on along the minus strand of CAUYQU010017870.1, from coordinate 2,165 downwards.
CTAAGCTTTATTACTTTGAGTCTCCTTAGGACATAACAAATACTAAATGAGAGTAAAGAGAAAGGAGGCCCAAGTATCTGTTAGTGAAAACTTTCAATACTAATGTACAGATAAATGCTCTACATTTCTAAAGTCATATTTTCATCTATTATTTACAACCAGGCTATTATGAGATGCAAAAAATATTGTGACTGCATCATGAACCTGAAATATTTACTAATTGGAAAAGGTAGAATGAAATAAGCATAGATTTACATGTGCAGTTTCTCAGAAATATGGCACTGAAATCCTAAATTCAGAAGCAAGCTATATTATTCTGAGTTATCCAGAGAAACTGAGCCAATAGTATGTATGTGTGTGTTATAAGAGATGGGCTCATGTGGATTTAGAGGCCGAGACGTTCCAAAATCTGCAGTGAGCATGCTAGAGACCCATGAGAGCCAATGGTATAGTTCCAGTCCAAATCCAAGTCCAAAAGCAAAAGAAGACAGATATCTCAGCTTAAAGACAGTCAGGTAGAAACTAAGTTCTCTCTTACTGTCTTTTTTGTTCTATTCAGGCTTCCAGTAGAATGGATGTGGCCCACCCACTGGAGACAGGGCAATGTGCTCTGCTCAGTCCACTGGTATAAATGTTACTCTCATCCAGAAACACTTTAACTGAAATACCCAGAATATGTTCAGCCAAATATCTGGGCACTTTGTAGCCATTTCAAAGGCCACATAAAATTGCTCATCACAAGTTCTAATATAATAGGCAATAGTCAGACTTAAGCACTGTATCATTACTACTATTTCTTTTTTTTTTTTTTTGGCAATTGTACCATTCCACTTTTCATAGATGATTCTTTAAGAAAATGGAACACAAATATTTTCTTTTTTTTTTTTAATGAAAGGAAAAAAGAAGAAAGAAAAAGTGGGAGAGAGAACATAATTCTTGCTCTATTGCCCAGGCTGGAATGCAATCTTAAAAAGGTATTAAAAACCTCTTTTTTACCGTCAATTGTACTTAACAACAGAGTGAGGAAGGAATAAGGGAAGAAAATGGCAAACAGACAGTCAACCAATATTTCATTTAGGTCTGTAAGATACTACACAAATGCTAAAGAGTAATTCACTTCCTATTATGTAGTCACTTTCAGAATGGGTATAATATAAATTAACAATGCGATGTCAAAATCTCCCACTATTATTGTGCGGGAGTCCAAATCTCTTTGTAAGTCAGTAAAAACTTGTCTTACATATCTGGGTCCTCCTTTATTAGGTATGTATATATTTATAATCTTTAACTTCTATTGTTACATTGATCCTTTTACCATTAGATAATATCCTTCTTTGTTTCTTTTAGTCTTTATTACTATTAAAGTCTATTTTATCGGAGACAAGAGTTATAACTCCTGTTTTTTTTTTTTTGCTCTCCATTTAATTAGTAAATCTTCCTCCATCGGTTTAAGTCTTCGTGTATCATTGTGAGTTGGATCTGGATACTACGTACTGACAGATTTTAACTTTTTATTCAATTTGCCTGTCTGTGACTTTAATTAGGGCATTGTATCCATTTAAGTTTAGGATTAATATTAATATTTGTGAGTTCTGTATTGTAATTTAATGCTAACTGGCTTTTTTGCCTATTATTTGATGTAAATTCTTCATTATGGAGATACTCTTACATTTTGATGAATTTTTAAGATAACTGATACTGGTTGTTCCTTTCTGTTTGTAGTGCTTCTTTCAGAAGATCTTGTAAAGCAGGTCTGGTGGTGATGAAATCTGAGTGCTTGGTTGTTTGCAAAAAAATTTTTATTTTTCCTTCGTTTATGAAGCTTAGTTTGGCAGGATATGAGATTCTAGGTTGAAAATTCTTTTCTTTGAGGATATTGAATATTGACCCCCACTCTCTTCTAGATTGTAGGGTTTCTGCTGAGATGTCTGCTGTGAGTCCGATAGGCTTCCCTGCATGGGTAATCTGACCTTTCTCTCTAGCTGCCCTTAGAATTTTCTCCTTTATTTCAACTGTAGTAAATCTAACAATTATATGTCTTGGAGTTGGTCTACTTGAGGAATATCTTTGTGGTGTTCCTGGATTACCTGGAGTTGAGTATTATCCTGCCTTACTAGGTTAGGAAAGTTTTCCTGAATAATATCCTGAAAAATATTTTCCAACTT
>CAUYQU010017866.1:0-65411 GCA_963574635.1 Cheracebus regulus | reverse complement strand
TGGTGATGAAGTTTTTTCTGTTTCTTAGTTTTCCTTTGGCGGACGCCCCTTCCCCACAGAGCTGGGCCTTCCCGGGTTTGGCTGTGCTTGCTGTGAAACTCTCAGTCCTCAGCGCTTCCAATTGCTGTTTTTTTTGTGGGGATGGGACCAGCCAAGGCCGACTAAAAGGGCACCCAGTCCCATATACTCTGCACTGAGAAGTGCTGCGTCGGGGCGCCAGCAAAACAGCCACACCAGCCAAAAGAGTTGTGCTGGTGACCCGTGGGGCTCCTCCGCTGGTAATCTCCCAGTCTGTGGGCAACAAAAATTCATCTGAAATTGTGGCGTCCACTAGCTCTCTGCACTTTCACTGGGAGCTACAATCCTGAGCTGCTGCTAATTGGCCATCTTGGATCTCTCTCCCAGGTGATTAATTTTTTGTAATTTTAATTCAACTTAAGCTCTCCATTAATAGTAGCAAAAAAGATATTGAACATTCAGAATCCCTAAGCAATAAAATCCTTACCACAGATAGTGTCCACGTTACATGGCTACCTACAGTTCAGCAGTGCTGACAAACTGCATGACATTGGATAAATCATTTAATCTTGATGTCTCTTAGTTACCTTACCTTGAAATGGGAATGCTAGAAGTTTCACTACTTCCTTTGCAAGATTACTGTGAGTATAAAATAGAATAACTAGAGAGCTCAAATATATATTTAATTTATGTACCTATAAGACATGTGTGGAACTTTTAAGCCTTATATAGGAATAAGGCAAATATACACTGTAGTATTTTGTGAACAAATCTGTTGACCAACATTCTGATATTGAATATTTATAGACAATGTAATGTCTCAATTTAATTTCTGGAGAGACTATATGAGACTTCTTAACATAGGATTCTCCTTCTCTTATTTAAGTATTCTTTTCAGTGTATATTAAAGTGAGAAAAGACATTTGTTTGTAGTCAAACATAAGCTTTTATATCTACTCTACTCTTTTACTAGATCTGGGTCTCTGGGAAGTTAGTAGGTCCTTTGTGAATGACAGTGTTCTTTGTGTTTTGGCAATTCCAATGATAGATTCTCCTAACATCAGTCTTGTGCTTTTTCAAGTCCCTTGTTTGCTTGGTTTAAATCCCACTTCCAACTTCTTAAAGTCTAATTATAGAATTGTCTTGAGTTTATTGATGTTTAGCTTCTTCTAAGGCTATCTACGAATGTCATCAAAATGTTGATAACTTACTCTAGCAGAAAGAAATCCTCTAGGGAACCTACTGAAAATGATTTACTTACCTCGATTTACAAGTATCTCAATTTTAAAATCACACTTCTCAAAGTAAAACAAAAATAGCCAATGAAGAATATTTCCAAAACTCAAGTGAATAAAAGCTACTTTATTACAGTTTTACTGTATTCACATTTGACATGCACTTTCTCTTTTTATTTAGCTAATAACTACTCTTTGGAAAAAATGCACCATTTAAACATGTATAAAATTTAATTTTAAGACTTTTGATTTAGAATAGCTTCTTAAGTGGTCCTGAAATGAAATCTATTTCTGCAGAATATTCAGAAATAACATTCATATAAATAACTTCAGTTTATCTTGTTAGAAGTATCTATTAAACAAAACTTTCCCACATAGTTTCAGTTAAGTTATCCTGGGAGTGATAAATAAACACAAAGACATGGTAAACTGAACAGTAAAGAAATTAAAAGGATAACAGTCAGGTATGTCTTTGTTTCTTCCTTCTTTTCTGAATTATTTAGGAAGCGTGTCATAACATTTGCAGCTTACTTTCAGTAGATTCAGGATGAAGAGAGAAGAAAAATATGCAAATGTAGCAAAAGTTTAAAAATTAGTGAACATGTATAATTATTGTACTACTGTTTAAGATTTTCCATTGGTTTGAAAGTTTTCAAAACATAAATTTAAAATATCCATGTCTATTTAGCTCCTAATATATATCAGGTACTTCAATACACAAAGGGAATTTAGCATTGAACAAAAAAGACAAAATCCCTGCCCTCAGAGAGTTTAAGGTAGGAATTAAACTAATACTTATATAATTTTAAAAATCAGGGTCAGTAAGTGTAATAAATGAGTCTGGTATACTTGTAGGATCCATGTAGACTCATGCTTCTGCTGGTAGAGTCCAGCACTGGAAAATATGGCCTGACCTCCATGTCAAGGCCAGTCTACTGGCTTCACACCAAGGTAAAGAAATAGCCTCACTTGGGTCTTTCTCTCTCTTCACCCATTCGTTTGGCTCCTACTTACCCTCCCATCATGGGATCTATAACCACCGAGTTCTCTATATTACTACCAAAATTAATTTCAAATACTACTCATAGCATAAGTACAAAATGTTGAGAAACAATCTCTGGGCTCTGAACAAGCAAGTTTTAGACTCTAAATCAAAAATTCTCTTGGAGTCATATAATGAATGGAATGTGAATGTATGCAGTGCATACAATTCTAGGGTCATTTTTCAAAAAGGAAGTTTCTTGCTTTTCATTTTCTCATTCCCCTTCCTAAAGACCAGAATGAGAGGGGTTAAGAGACAACTTTTACTCTTTCAATAGCACCTCATACCTCTTATGAGACAGAGTAATTTCTCCACCCTGGTCACGCCCCTACCTCTGGTCTATTATATAAAAAAAAATAAAATTATCTCTTGTTTGACCTGCTCTAGTTTTAGGTCTCCTTGTTAAAACCAGCTTGGTCTATATTCTAACTAATATTCACCTTAAGTAAAAATCCAGAAATCATAATTGACTCCCTCTCTTTGTTTTGCAACTTTTCTCTTACCATAGTTTATTTCTTCATTAACCCTTGACTGAACTGAAGTACTCACTCATAGCCTTGGTTTCCAAACCTTCTGATTTCCTCCTCTCTTATTCATCCTTCACACTTCCATCAGCATTGTCTTTCTAAAGCCCAAACTGCATTTGCGTTATGTGTTCTCCTCAAGGACATTCAAATGCCTTCTCTATAACTTAGAAAATAAAACACGAACTCTTAGCTTGGTATTCAAAGTGCTGTTAACTTATGGCTTCACTATATTATGCCCAAGTGGCTTTGTTGAGAGAGTGACACCCTCCTCCAACTTCTTCACTCATTGAAATTATAATAATCCTTGAAATTCTAATAAGGCTGCCTTGAATTCCATCTATTTTATGAAAATACTTCCTTAGATTGAATTCATAATTCTTGAACTATTCAGATAAAATTTTGCTTTTATCTCTTTTGGTGTATTTTCTTCAGTCAAATATTATAATTTCTTTAATATATATCTATCTCTACCACTAGAATATAAACTCCTTGAGGATATGCATTGTATATTATTTTTCTGTATCATTTTTGTTGCTATCACCATGGAAATATGCATATTTCTCCATACATCAGAAGTAACAAAAAATGTTTACTGAATTAAACTAACTTGAAAAAGGCTAAACTATCCAATTCTTTCCTGAACAAGAATGATCATTTCTGTAAGCCAAGATACTACCAGAAATTGAGAGAGAGAGAATATGATTTCATATAGTCCTCCAAAATTGGGTGTTTGAGTTTATTTACTTTAAGCAAGACATGATTTCCATTTTCCAAAGGAAAAAACCTTGAATATATTATAAGAAAATGATAAGGCTTTCTGGACATCAAAGAATTCTTACAAAATAACTTTTGAATGAGTTCAGTATATAAGAATCAGAAACATACAAATTAAGTTCTCCTTGAGATACACTGGGCTTAAAAATAAAGAACAAACATGTTTAAGATTATGTAAAGCCTACAATTTGGAGGAAAGATTTCAGAAAACAAAACACTGAAGTCTAATAATATGGTAAAAATTTAACTACAATGGCAAATTATTCAAACATTTTAACTCCCTACTAACTTCCTCCAAATGTGAACCATTTACTAAGTAACAGGCTTTTTTTTTTTTTTTAGGATTATGGTTTGACTTAGTGGTCTCAGTTATGTATCTTCTCATTTTGCCACAAAATGCTAGAAAGATCTTTCATTTAGCAAGTGATTACTATATGACAGGTATATTTCCAAATAGTATCTTTACTCTAAACAGCAGCTCACATTTTCAAACTGGCAGTTCCAGATGTCAGAGATTTTTTTTGACTCTCTAGTCCATGCTGTCTCAGCATGTCTTTGCATATCTTGAAACTCCCTCTAACCCCATATATTATGACAATAAATGAAAGGAACCTCTTATCTGCCTGGAAAATATCACCATATCTTTAGGAAAGATAAATAATATATAGCTTATTCATAAATATTGTGATTAATTGGCCAATGTGTAATATTAATAATAAGAAACATCTATAAAGCATGCTTTATTATGTCAGATGTTTTACTAAGTGCTTTAAACATCTAATTTCAGTTTTCACAACCACATAAAGTATATTGTTATCTTCATTTTACAGATGGAGAAATGGAAACTCCAAAAGATTAAGCAAGAAACCCATAGGAATACAATTAGTATAGGTAGGATTTGTATTTATATCTGTCTAGTTCCAAATATTATACTATTTACTATGATTTTATACTATTTTTGCTTCAAAAATTAAAAATCATTAATAATAAAGTATATTACTATAATAATTGTTTCATACATTTCAAGTTGGAATAGCATATAAATTTACATTACCAAGAGAATTTTGGTCCCTTGAAAAACTTTTTGTTCATTTAGGTGAGTAATTTTCTAATATTAATGTCATCAAATTATGACCAAAAATTCCCTGTAAGTTCCTATCTTAGCACTGATAATGAATGAAGATAAAATCTACCAACTGCTTACTTAGTTTTCTGTCTCCTCTTCACAAATGGAAACCTTATCTGTAGATAGGAAATCTCGGGCAATATTTAGCTACTTTATCTTGGTTAATCCATGTAATAGAGTGAGGTTTGTTAAGTAAGCAATAACACACGACATGATGCATATTACAGTGTAATAAACCCACGCTTGAGCTGTTTGGTGATACATGAACATCCTCCTCCATCAGATGCTGTCTTTCTGTAATAGCAGGAGCATCGGCATTAGTCACTGATATTTTGATGCCCTCCATTACTGAGAATGTTCATATAGTTTAAAAATCAAAATAATGTAAGATCATATACTGTGAAAAGTTTTGCTCTCACTTTCTTATTCTCTGTCTCTCATCTTTCCCATCCAAGAGCCCCATGATCATCACTACTCACTTTTAAGCTTATCCTCTGGAGACTTTTTATCCAAATGCAAACAAATACAAACATAAATTCTCATTTTCCCTCTTTCTTACGTGAGTGGCAGCAGACTATCCACACTACTTTGTACTTTGTATTTTGATATACTTTTATGCCTTAGCAAACTTTACAAACCTATGACAGCTTCATAGTATTCTATTACTTAGACAAGTCTATGCTTATTTAACCAAAAATTTCTAGTTGAGCTATGAAAATATCCGTGTAAGGAGGAAGCATATGTGAAAGAGAATATATAATGTCTACCAGATACACTCTTTTCTATTTTCTACCCCATTTGCAATTAGGGGCCAGGTGCCAGGTGATAAGATCTGGCCAATAATATAAAATTACAAAGGAATGCATGCCATTTCCAACCAGAGGCAGTGAAAACTTCCTGTGTGGGGTTTGGTTCTCTGTCTCACTGTACAGTGAAGAAAGAGGCTGAACATTCCTGATGCTGCAGCTACCAGATGGGATGTCTTCATCACTTCACATACCCAGGCAAACTGGCAGCGAAACTCTGCTGCACTGCAATGGGCACATATGGTTTTATTAGATCACTGTAATTTGGGACTTCTTTTTATATTGTATCGAATCAAACACTTCAAACTGGAGGGGTCTGATAATATTCAGTAGCTAAGAGGTTCTTAAGTCTCTGTGTTGCATAGGAATTTTAAACATATGTTCAATTTCTTTTTCTGGAGAATAGTTAGGCATGATTCTTTTTTATTTATTTTTAAATTTTACTTTAGGTGCATATTATATCTAGCATTTCTCCCCACGTTATCACTCCCCACCCTCCCCACCCCACACTGTCTCTCCCCTACCCCTCCAACTGCTCCCGGTGTGTGATGCATTACACACAGGAATGATTCTTAAAAGGAGTTCAGAGCCTTAAATGAGCTAAATTTTATCAGTCTGACCTAACCCCTCATTTTACAGACATTGACAATGAGATTGGGGTGTTGCTCTGGAAGGATCCCTTTCCTCTCAGTTCTACACTGTGCCTCAACACGGCCCAGTCTGAGGAGTCCAGCTGCATTAAACTCACAGCCCTGATGGAGCCAGCTGTTGTTTTCTACTTCATAAACATACATGCCCTTTTAGTAACTAGGACCAGCGTCACAGCCTACATATAACAAGTTCATACCCTTCCTTCATCTCATCTGTTCAAGTACTCAAGCAAAAAATTTGGGAGTTTGCTTTGATCTCTCATTTCACCCTTTCTCCCTCTGAGTAAACCTCTCCTGCATATTTTGAACTACCAAAAAATTCTGCTCTTCCTGTTTCCATTCATTACCTCTTTTGGATTTGTGAAAGAAAGCAAGAATAATGATCTTTTCAAAATATAAACAGAGCCTCTTAAAGTCTTCTTATTACACTTAGAAATTTGTTCCCAGGTTGCATCACTAGTCTCATCCACTAGAAAATGCTTCCATGGACATTTGCATGACAATATTCCTTATCACTCAGGTTTCTGCTCCAAGGTCATCTTTTTTTTGTCTCATTCTGTTGCCTGGGTTGGAGTGCAGTGGTGTGATCTTGGCTCACCGCAACCTCCGCCTGCTAGGTTCAAGCAATTCTCCTGGCTCAGCCTCCCGAGTAGCTGGGATTACAGGCACCTGCCACTATGCCCAGCTAATTTTCTGTATTTTTAGTAGAGACAGGGTGTCACCATGTTGACTCAAACTCCTGACCTAGTGATTCACCTGCCTCAGCCTCCCTAAGTGCTGGGATTACAGGTGTGAGCCACCTCACCTGGCCCCAAGGTCATCTTTAAGAGTGGCCTTCTCTGACCACTTGATCTAAAATAATCCTTCCCTCTACCACTCTCAACCCATTTACTCTATTTTCTTAACAGAAGGTAACATAATTTAAAAAATTTGTTGTTAATCTGTAAGGCTAATATCGTGTCTCTTGCTCAATGCCAAGTCACAGAATCTGGAACACTACCTCGTGCCTGTGAGTGCTTAATACTTATTAAATCAGTCAACAAATGTTAATTCTCTATTAATTATCCAAGGTGTTGCCTTGCTCAGAATTTCTTTGATTTTTTTTGGTATCAGTTAAGCATTACATCTTTCAAGGTTTAGGCCCTCTATTATGGAGCTCCTCCACCTGCCCTCCTGATATATTCCCTTTTCTGAAACCTACAGTGGTTGCAGTTATAAGGCAGACCTGTACTTTTGACAGGGGAGACAATAAGACCTGTTAGAAAGCACTTTGCCCTAGAATTCAGAAGATTCACCCACATCTACTTTTGATTCTAATACTACTGAGATATGGCCTTGGATAATCATTTAACTTCTCTAAATCTCAGTTTTCTAATCTTGGAAATGAGAAAGATAAAAATGATAAATAATGATGATGCTTCCTCTGAAGCTGCCCACTCCATCTGTGTTTTACGTGATACACTCAAGTTCAAGGGCATACTTTATGTTCATGTACACTGTAAAACATAATGCCAATGCAAAGAACTATGATTATTATTATTGTTATGTATTGTGTAAAGCTGTAGTTTATCTCTCTGATTCAGTTTTCAGGGTGCTTTCTATTAGCACTAGTAATTGTGCCAGTAGGAACACCTAGGAATGAACTCTTTCAGCTTTTATAGCATTTGTTCCAAGAACAGTATAAGGGTGTTATGAGGGCTGTTGTAAAGTTAAAATACCATTGCCCTTTCTATACCCACATTTTATAAAATCAGAGAGCTTCTTTTCTACCATGAAAAACATTATATCATTTAGCAAAAATAGAATCTCATAGAGCCAAACATTTAAAACCTTACATCAATTTTCTGTTACTATCCATTGATATTCACTAACAACTTTACCTCACTAGTTGCAGAAACTATGCTTTTCTCCCTTTAACTGGCCAATGTCTACAAAGAAATTAGCTGATTTTATTATACATTTTTTTCACCTGAGGTAATTCTGTAACAACTCTCAATTTAATCATATCTATGTGTGCTATACAAGTGTGTGTATCATAGTTACACAACAGGCTGCAAAAGAGCTGCTTCAGAAACATATTGAACAGACTAAGCAATGAAAACTTGCTAATGCACTGTGAGTTGCATACTGTGCAAGAGCAGTAAATTGCTTCCTTGGTGGTTTTGACAACATTGCCTCTGAACATAATTGAATGTCATTCGTTTATATGTTTGCAAATAAGGTCCCAGTGACATTACACCTGGGAGTGTGCACACTTGGCTGTCTGTTTATGACGGAGGAGCCAGACATATGGCCTGTGGACTCAGTTTGGCCCAGAGCTGTTGCAAAGTCCTCCTACCAGTTCGCAGCCAGTCAGTCCCGTCACTGTGAATCAGCTCTGTCAAAGGCAGTGCTTCCCATCAGTAAAGGAGGGGAAATGCAGCTTACATAATTGCCAGTTCACCAGGGCCTCTTAGTCCTGAGATGATAAAAGTACTTGAAACATGCAAGAGAATGTCACATGCTACGTAAATAAAAGAAAGGAGATAAGACAAGGAGAAAGAGAAATGTTACAATGAAACTTGCAAAACGGAGTCTAGAAAAGAGAAAACCTACTGCATGGAAGTGATTGTGAGTTTTAATACTTACTGTGCTCTAAAGGGTTTGTGTGGTATTAAGCAAGTCTTTTTTACCCCATTACCCCACTTGCCTTAGTTTACCTCTCTGTAAAGGAGCTGAATTCATTTTTCAACATTTTTTTCTCAATCAGAAATATTTTAATATGTTTTCTAACCTCAAATTTTAAAAAAATCATTAAACAATCTCTATTAATTTTTTTTTCAACTACTATAAAGACATCTACAACTACAAATCATAGTTACTGATCAGCATGATTATTGACATATTGGGTTGGTATAATTTCCGCAACAAAGATATGATTTAACTCTCTGTATAGCCTTGGAATATGTAAAATACCTTAGAACCATCTGTAATGCTCCATGGATTTATGCTATTTTTCGTTTTTTTTTTCTTTCAAAAAATAGTCCTGTGAACATGCTATTTTTAGTTTTCTTTCTATCAAAAATATAGTCAATCCATACTGTGCTAGACACTGGCATTATTAGGTACTGAGATAACAAAACATTTCCAATGTGGTAGAGAAACTGGTAAAGAAAAATCAAATTCAGCAAAAATAGGAAATAGAATAATAGAACCTACAAATAAAATCTGGGATCAAGAAAAGGTCTATGCACAACCTCACTGAAAGAAAAGAACCACAATAACAAAATCCTATTTGTAGAGACTCACCTAAAAGGAGGTGCCATCTGGTCATACCTCACCAGCCATGTGCTCTATGAAATCAAAGCCCTGGAGACACTCATTCAAAAATTGGGTCCCAGACTTAATTTTGCTTGACAAACACAATATTTTCTGTCTCACTCTTAAAGATTTACTATGCCTATTTATATATTTAAGGCACTAAGAAGTTCCAAAGGCAAGGAAACACATCTAACTTGGCTTGATATAAATTTTCTGAAATATTTGACCCAAGAATCTACTTTTGCAGAATAAAAAATAGTGGCTTGGTTTAGGACACTCTAAATATGGCTTCTGGAATAAATAAGACCATAGCAGAGCCATGTTTCATGATCACATTGTTTTCTGGCCCACTGCCAGAAGCCTTCAAGACCTACAAGACTGGTATTAATGAGCTGCACTTTGGCAGTCTATATGGACATTTACAAAGAAAAATTTCAATGAAATGCATTGGCTTGCTATAAAGATAGCATTAAAGTTGCCACTCAAACATCACTCAATAAGGAACACAGAATAGATTTTTTCTTTAGGTACTCATGCCAGGAATAATGTGTACCTCCTGAATAATTTGTTTGTTTTCTATCATGTTAACACCGTGATTTAATTGGTCACTGTTGGCAGAAAAGATCAGAGTCCATTTTATGACTCACATTTAGAAAATGTAGAGAATTCTTATGCATATTTGTGTATTAATGTCACTCTTTATTTTATTGTACTTTTTCTACTTTATTTTTCCTTTGACCTAATTTTCATATTTTTAAAATTTATCAACACTATAAATGAATATCATTTTAAGAATTTAAACAACTTAATATCAATTAAAAATTCCATATTCTAGCCTTCTCTACTTCGTCAAACCTCTCCTAACTGTATGCACTATTACAAATTGTTTTGAGGTTTCTTTCAGTATCTGTTCATATATAAAGAGAAAAGTATATATATAGTTTTGAATAGACTTTAGAGAAGTTTTAGTTTTATAGGAAAATTGAACAGAAAGTACCAAGAGTTCCCTTACAGCCTCTGCTGCCACACATGCACAGCCTTCCCATTATCAACAGTCCCCCCCAGAGTGGTACCTTTTTTACAGTTGACAAACCTATATCGAGACATCATCATTACCCAGCTACTTTACACTGGGGTTCACTCTCGGTGATATATACTCTGTGGGTATGGACACATGTATAATGACATGTACCACCATTATAAGATCACAGAGTAGTTTGATCGCCCTAAATATCCTCTGTGCTCTGCCTATTCATTCCTCTCTTCCCCCGACCCTGGCAATTACCAATCAATTTTTTTACTGTCTCCATTATTTTGTCTTTTCCAGCATATCTGATAGTTGTAATCATATAGTATATATCCTTTCAGATTGGATTCTTTTACTTAGTAATGTGCACTTAAGGCTCCTCCAGGTGTTTTCATGGCTTGATAGCATCTTTCTTTCTTTTTTAGCACTGAGTAATATTTCATTGTCTGCATGTACCACAGTTTATCCATTCATCCACTGAAGGACATCCTGATTGCTCTATGTTTAGGCAATTATGAATAAAGCTGCTATAAATATTTATGTGCCAGTTTTTGTGTGGACATACATTTTCATCTTAGGATAAACACCTAGAAATGCGATTGCTGGAGAGTATGGTCAGGGTATGCTTAGTTTTGTAAGTGGCCATACCATTTTGCATTCCTATGAACAACGGATAAAATATCTTGGTGCTCCACATTTTCCACAGCATGTTCTAGATTTTGGACACTCTAATTGGCAGGTAGTGGTATCTCATTGTTTTGTTTTGTTTTTGAGACAGAGTCTTGCTCTGTCACCCAGGCTAGAGTGCAGTGGCACAATCTCAGCTCAATGCAACCCCAGCCTCCCTGATTCAAGCAATTTTCCTCCTGAGTAGCTGGAATTACAGGCATGTGCCACCATGGCCACCATGCCTGGCTAATTGTTTTGTATTTTCAGTAGAGATGGGGTTTCACCATGTTAGCCAAGATAGTCTCAATCTCCTAACCTCGTGATCTGCCAGTCTAATGTGACAAATTCTACGAAAAAAGAAAAAGCAGAGCAAAGTTAGCGGGTAAAGAAGTGAAGGGAGTGGGAGTGTAGGTTATAATTTTAAATAAGATGGTTAGAGCAGGTCTTACTGAAAAAGATACATTTGGGCAAACCCTTGAATGAGATAACGGAAAGTTAATCATGTTGCAGAAGTTCATTTTCAGGATGGAAACAACAAGCACAAAAGCTTTCAGCTGGAGCGGTAGAGGGAGAGCAGCAGACAATTGTGGCTGCAGCAGAGGGATCAATGAGGACAACAGTGTTAGAAGATCAGAGAGGTCTGTGCTCTGTCACTTTTATTGCAGTTAAGTTCATGCTGCTTTTCCCTATACAGGCATACCTTGGAGAAGCTGCAAATTTGGATCCAGACCACTGCAATAGAGCAAATATCACAATAAAGCAGGTCACATGATTCTTGTGGTTTTCCAGTGCATATAAAAGTTATGTTTATGCTAAACTATAGCCTATTAATATGTAATAGTATTATGTCTAAAAAATAATGTATATACCTTAATTAAAATAGTTTATTAAAAATGTTAGCAATCACTTTTGCTTTCAAGCCAGTCATAATCTATTTGCTGGTGGAAACTAGGATCACTAACATTTTTAATAAACTATTTTAATTAAGGTATGTACATTATTTTTTAGACAATACTATTACATGCTTAATAGGCTATAGTTTAGCATAAACATAACTTTTGTATGCATTGGAAAACCACAAGAATCATGTGACCTGCTTTTATGTCTATATTGAAGGAAGATACCATCGAGGACTTTCATAGTGAGAGAGAAGTCAATGTCTGGTTTCTAAGCTTCACTAGCTGCATTAGCCCCTAAGAATCACAGGCTGATGTGATTCTTAGGGGCTAATGCAGCTAGTGACTTTTAGTTGAAGCCAGTACTCACTTACCATTCAAAAATCCCTCGGACCCTTAAGAATTGTGCAAAATCTACTTTGCCTATGTGCTATAAATGGAATGGCAAAGCCTAGATGATAGCATGGTATACAGATCAGGGTGGGGGTTGCTGAAGGTTGGGGTGGCTGTGGCAATTTCTAAAATAAGAAAACAATGAAGTTTGCCACATCTATTGACTCTTTCATGAAAGATTTCTCTGTAACAGGCAGATGCTTTTTGACAGCAATTTTACCCACAGCAGATGAAGCAACTCCTCATTCGCTAAAGTTTTATCATGAGACTGCAGTGATTCAGTCACATCTTCAGGCTTTACTTTTTTTTAAATTTTACTTTTAAGTTCCTGGATACATGTGCAGAATGTGAAGTATTGTTACATAGGTATACATGTGGCATGGTGGTTTGCTGCGTTTATTAACCTGTCAGCTAGGTTTTAAGCCCTGTATGAATTAGGTACTTGTCCTGATGCTCTCCCTCCCCTTACCTCCCATCCTCCAACAGGCCCCAGTATGTGTCGTTCCCCTCCTAGTCAGGATTTACTTCTAATTCTAGTTCTGTTTTTCTGCAACATCTGCAGTGACTTTCTCCACTGAAATCTAAAACCCCTCCAAGTCATCTATGAGGGTTGGAATTAACTTCTTCCAGATTTCTCTTAATGTTGATTTTTGACCTGTTCTCATGAATCACAAATGTTCTTAATGACATCTAGAATGGTAAATGGTTTCCAAAAGGCTTGCTATGTGCCTTGCCCAGATCCGTTGGAGAAATCACTACCCACCTACCCACGGCAGCTATAGCATTATGAAATATATTTCTTAAATAATAAGACTTGAAAGTTAAAATTACTTCTTGATCCATGGGCTACAGAATTGATATTTTATTAACAGGCATAAAAACATTAATCTCCTTGTACCTCTCCATCAGAGCGCTTCGGTGATTAGGTTTATTGTCAATGAGCAATAATATTTTGAAAGATATATTTTTTTCTGAGCAGCAGGTCTTAACAGTGGGCTTAGAATATTTAGTATACCATGCTATCATCTAGGCTTTGTCATTCCATTTATAGCACATAGGCAAAGTAGATTTTATACAATTCTTAAGGGTCCGAGGGATTTTTGAATGGTAAATGAGTACTGGCTTCAACTAAAAGTCACTAGCTGCATTAGCCCCTAAAAATCACATCAGCCTGTCCTTTGAAGCTTTGAAACCAGACACTGACTTCTCTCTCACTATGAAAGTCCTCGATGGTATCTTCCTTCAATATAGACTGTTTTGTCTAAATTGAAAATCTGTTGTTTAGTGTAGCCATCTTCATCAGTTATCTTAGCTAGATCTTCTGGATAACTCACTCCTGCTTCTACATTAGCACTTGTTGTTTTACCTTGCACTTTTTTTTATTATAAATATACCTTCTTTTCTTAAACTTTGAGCCAACCTTTGCTAGCTTCAAACTTTTCGTGTGAAGCTTCCTTACCTCTCTCAGCCTTCACAAGATTGAAGAGAGTTAGGACCTTGCTCTGGATTAGGCTTTGGCTTAGGAGAATGTTGTGGCTGGTTTGATACTGTATCCAGACCACTAAAACTTTCCCTATATCATGAATAAGCCTGTTTTGCTTCCTTATCATTGGTGTGTTCACTGGAGCAGCACATTTAATTTCCTTCAAGAATTTTTTTGCTAAATGTTTGGCACAAGAGGATTAGTTTTCAGCCTACCTCAACTTTCAACATGCCTTCTTCATTAGTCTTTTCACTTGAACATTTAGAGGCTCTTGTAGGATTATTAATTGGCCTAGTTTCCATATTGTTGTGTCTTAAGGAGTAGGGTAGTGTCAGGAGAGGGAGGGAGATGGGGAATGGCCAGTCACTGGAGCAGGCAGAACATACACATTTATCAACTAAGTTTGCCATCTTATATGGGCATGAGTTGTGATGTTGCCCCAAAATAATTACCATAGTAACATGGAAGATCACTGATCACAGAACACCATAATAGATATAGTAATTTAAAACTTAGAAATACTGTGAGAATTACCAAATGTGACACAGAGACGGAAAGTGAGCACATGCTGTTGGAAAAATGGTGCTGATGGACCTGCTTGATGCAGGCTTGCCACAAAACTTCAATTTCTAAAAAAATACAGTATCTGTGAAGTGCAATAAAGCAAAGCATAAAACAAGTTATGCCTGTATTAGCAATTAAAATTGATATATAGCCAACTATTTATATATAATCATGTGTTTCTTAATTTTCTATATGCTTAAGAGATTTCCTCCTAAATATATAGATATTATTCCATATTTTCTTCAAATTTGTTTATAATTTTTCTTTAACACATTTTTCCATTTTTTTTCTAATTATACTTGCAATTTTATAACATCCTTTATTTTAGGAATGAGATGTTGAAATGAATAAATGATAGCAACAAACCTTTAGGCATTACTCACAATGTGCCAGGTGCTGTTCTAAGGTCTTTACTTACATTAACTGATTTAAGGCTCGTAGCAACCCGAAGAGGTAAGTACTATAATTTGCCTCATTTCACAGATGAGAAAACTGATGTATAGGAAGGTTCACTCACTTTCCCAAGGTCAAAAGACTGGTGAATTTTTATCCAGTATTCAAACCCAGGAAGTCTGGCTACCAAGTCACTACTTTATATGCTACTGTCTGGTAAACTATTAAATTATGCCCCTAAAGTATGGAAAGTTATTGTGTTAAAATTGATATTTCAACTGATCTTCAACTGTGTATTGAGAAATGAATAGAACTGTGATGAAAGGAAACGTAGAGAAGAGCCTTACAACAACACAGCACTATAAGTTGGTGATACCTTCTAGATATGAAGAAAAGATCATTGTCACAGGTATATCAGATACATGGGGTGGAGACTGGAAGCTGAGATAAGAAAGGAAGGTTTTCATTAATGGGTTTGGTCAGGATTTTATCCTGAATGAGAAAGTAACAGTTTGAGCATTATTGGAGTAGAGTGTAGAAGTTAAGAGCAGATTTTAATTCTAACTCTATTAAGATCTAGTTCTCCGAAATCAGTATCTAACCTTTGGTAGAGTCATCTCATCAATTAGAATAAAAATCAAGCTTGTTTTAAAGATTTAAGTGTTATAGTGAATGTTCAGCATTTAGCTTAAAGTATGGCCAAATGATAGGCAGGCAGTACTCTCAACTGCCGTTATTACTAGTCAAAGCAGGGTTTGATGAGGCAGTGGACGATGCAGGCAGACAGATGCAAAAAGTCTTTAAGTTGTAGTAGGCACACGTTTTCACTATCAGGCAAATTCAGAGAAGGAAGAAAAAAACAAGTAAGTATGACACTGATAGTTGGAGGTTTCGAGGCTAGATATTTAAGGATAAAACTAGGGTCAAGATGAAGGAGAAGGAAGAGATTTAAGGACAAAGTGGGCTGGGCATGGTGGTTCACGCCTGTAATCCCAGCACTTTGGGAGGCTGAGGTGGGTGGATCACCCGAGGTCAGGATTTAGAGACCAGCCTGGCCAACATGGTGAAACCCTATCTCTACTAAAAATACAAAAAAAAAAAAAAAAAGAAAGAAAGAAAATTAGCTGGGCATGGTGGCAGCTGTCTGTAATCCCAGCTACTTAAGAGGCTGAGGGAGGAGAATTGCTTGAACCTGGGAGGCAGAGATTGCAGTAAGCAGAGATCTCACTACTGCACCCCAGCCTGGATGACAGACTGATATTCTTTTTAAAAATAAATAAATAAATAAAATATTAAAAAGGATAAAGTGCTCACTTTATTTTTAGAAACATTAAAGTGAGAAACTTCAAGTCTAGCTATAAAGATACAAAATATATGTGTATGTATAGAAGTCTTTCTATATTCTGATTATCTCAATATTAACAAAAGACATAATCATTTACAAAATAATATATCTATTAAAATATCTGTTAATCAGTAGCACCATGTTTTACCAATAGAATAAAAAATTATAAAGTACATCACGTTGACTCTGAGGAACTGTAATAGCTTAAAGTGCCTTCTGGATCTCCAGAAGTTAAATTATATACAGTATTATTTTACTGTTTAATGTATTTTATTGCATTCTAATTACATAAATGTACATAAACCACAAAAGCTATGAGTATGAAAAAATGCATTCTGGTTTCCGGCACAGTCTCAATTTTAAGATTATTTATCTATTTAGTAGGCTATATATTTAAAAATAATAACATTTATTGAGTTCATACATTGACTGTCAGATATCTCTGTGTGTTCACAGAATAGGCAATGTTACACAGAGCTGGTGATAGCAGGAGACGGATCTGCAGAGACAAGCAAGGGTAGCTTCATCAAGGCAATACCCATTTCTGGAAACGATGGCTCTCTCCAAACAAAGTCTCAATTGCTCTGTGTTTGCCTCTGAAAACCTTCTAGGTTATTATGCAAAAATGCCCTACTCTTTTGCTATGCTAGGTTAAATTAAATTTATTATGTTGTTATGCTTCCATTTTTATTATTTCTGAATACTGATACAGTGTTTTTAGAAGCCAGATTAGAGTTTTTCAAATTAGAGTTTCAAAACATTCTCCTAACCTGAGGAAATTAATTTTATGAGCGACTTAAGCATCTACACTCTAAAAAGACACCTGCTTTCTCATGGTAAATATATGACTTTAGGATAATTTAAAGAGCCTTTGAAAAGTTAAAAAAAAATCAGCAAAATCTACTAATAAAAACAGACAAGATGCTCAGGGGATTCAAAGTAGGTTAAGCTATCAAAAAATAAATGCCATTTGAGAGGGATTCTGGCACTAAATTTAGGATTTTAGCATTCTGACACTGATAAATCTTGCTGCAGGGTTCCTAAATATGATGAAAACACCTGGTAGTGATGCCCAGATGCCTGAATTAAAATATAGTTTTGATATTTCAGTTATTAGATTAAAATCAGAAACCTTTAAACACAAAATAATTTATGTAGGATCCTTTTTGTGGGAGACTTCTAAAGCAGAGATTGACTTCAGTTTGATTCTGGAAAGCTTCTAAATTGAAGACTTTAAGTGTATATGCCTTGGCCATATGATGCAATTTTATTCCATATCAAATGGAGAAGTCAAAAAGTAGAGTATGATATCATGCTGTTAAGACATAATGAGGAGATTTAAAAATTCTTTTAAATAAACTCTTAAATGGAAATATTCATAGAGGATAAAAATATTCAGATGGTATGGTTTGACCTTTAGAGTCACATAAGAAAGATGAGTTCAATTCATTATTCATCTAGGTATTGCCTATTATAAAATAATAGAGACTTCAAGTGCGTTATATATAACCATTAGAAAGATTCGTGCAAACTCGTCTCCATAACATAATTGAGTAGTGCAAAAATACCTGTCAGCTGAGTAATCCAGATAATATACAACACTACTACAAAGGAATTTTAATTGACATAGAAAATAAAGATATTTTCAGAATACTTTTGTAATATAAGAGATAACAAATAGCCTCTTTCTTCAAAGCTTTGTTTCAGTGTTGTACAGAACAGAATGTTGGGTATGGATATAATGAATTTCCCTCATTTATTAATATATCAAAGTTTTATTAATAAAAATTGTCTCATATTAAAGCCTATTAGAACAGTAAATGTAAAAGAATCTTCAAACCTAATCCTAACAAATTTTTAATCAAAATTAAACTTCTATTTAAAGTTTCTTCTTAGCTATCTAAAAGAAATGTTTACTAGGAAACGGAAAAGATAAGCTCTTTCCCAGTTAAAAGAGTTTATTTGCAATTTGAACTTTCAAAAATTGATAAAGCAGGACACACATTTATTTTTAGAAATTGAAGCTGCAAATCTCAGCAATTTTCTACTATGATATGTGTGTTGGACAGTGTAGGGCATAGCATTGATAAGTGATTTTCAGCAGCCTTTCTTGAATAGGCATTGAAAATAGCTACACAAAAAAAGAGAAGTGAACTGAATTCTTGGAGTGAGTATTTTGGAATGAATTATAAAACAGAGTTCTTGCAATAATGCATGTAAATTAAAAGTAGGTTAGCAAAGCATGAGTAAAAATAGTCAATTTTCAAATACTTTTCACAGCTCTCCTAGCCTGACATATTTCTCTGGCTAAAAGGGAAGAAACATATTGGCACTCATGTTGGGAAGACCTTAGAACAGCAAAGAACTAAAACTTGCCAAACCAACTTCAAGTGGCTTTCTTGTTACTGCAGTGCACTACACACTGCACTAAGTTCCTGAGCATAATTTTTCACCCTTTCCCACGAGAGTCTGCTTAAATTCGAAGATTTTTTTTTCTAGTAGGTGTATTGTTCTTAATTTTGGAGAAAGTTTTAAAAAGGTGGATTAATGTTATATATGTTTCCAAGAATACTATGCAACCATGAAGCTTTGCACTTTAACATAAATGAATCCCAAAAAGAGCCAGTGGAACTATTGGCTGTCAGGCAGAGCATCCATCAGATGTTTCAAATTCATCGCGATTTCACATAAAGTTCCTCTTTAGAGTATGAAAGTCAATTTTGTAAGTGTATAATGAAGGAAAAGAAGATGGTCTGAAAGTCAAATGAAATTCCAGGACCACCTGTATTGCAGTGAGGTAAGTGTTATAATAAAGTGTTATGGGCAGATATATAAAAGACAACTAATCTAGAGTAAGAATAAATTGGGGGAATGTTAAGAGACTTGTCTTAATGTGGAATGAATTTTACAGAGTTTTATGTTAACATTTGTAGATTAAAATTAGGTCAGTAAAGCATGAGTAAAAATAGTTAATTTTCAAATATTTACCACAGAACTTTCTAGTTTACATTTAAGAAATATATTCTGCTGCATTGGTTTGATACGCACAGGATTATTTTCTTTGTCTCCATGTAGGGGTAGGAAAGAAAACAAATTTGTTTTGCAATAGCTCAGTTTGATAGAGGTGGTACAAACTTTAGGAAGTATTTTAATTTTAGTTCAATTGATTCAGGTTAATTTGGAGACAATTATGAAGCACATATGAATTACAAATCATAAAATGGTAATTGCAATGATTTGCAGTTGTAAGAACCCAAAAGATTTAAGCTCCATTAGCTAAGAATAAAATGCTGGTAACTATGAGTTGCAGCCATGGTTTGGATGTTCTCAGAAAAGTTAACTACATAAAAAATGTCACCCTCTTATTCAGCATATTAGCTCCCTGGGTGTTTTCAAGACATATCCGCTGGCTTTTCTTTTAAAATTTACACTTCCCTTAGCTATGCTGTGATATTACAGCTATGGAAGAGTGAGCTGGCTTCATCTTGCCTCATGCATTATCAGCCGAACTGTCAGTAAAGTGCTAATTGCAGAAACTTTATTACTTGAGGTGATGTTGAACCAGAGAGAACACAGCTTGATTTCTCATAATCCAAACTTTGCAATGTGAGCAATTAGAAGAAAAAAAAAACCTTTCCTTTTTGTTTTAATTTCTAAGCTAAGCAAAATTAAAACGGATGTCATTGACAGTAAAATAGAAACTTTAAAATGTTGTCCTTCTAAGTGACTTCATAACTTAGTATAAAATTCCATTAATCCTTTTTATAAAAATGCATAATTTGAATCTTAACAGCACTTGCAATTCTATGACATATTTGGCTACCTGCAATTAGAGAAAGACAGAAATTTATTTTCTGATTCTGTCATTTTTGTATTTTTTGTAGAGGAAATATACTTCACAGATATGCTTTATGTATGCTATCTAAATTTATGTATTTCCTATGGGATCTGAAATAGTTAAAGAACCTTTAAACACTATTTCAGAAAATGGGTTTGCAGGTAGCACAAGAAATTTCATCTAGAAATATAAAAATAGATGAGGATGAATGGAAAATTTATTGGAATAGATGCATGAAATGTTGGCACCATTTCTAGGGTGAATTGCGTAGGGAGTGATTAGAAAAATCAGCAAATATAATACCATGTGAAATCCTTGGGGAGATTCAGTATACATTAAAACACATGAGAGGTACATTTAAATCAGACCCAAGGGTCTAAAAAGAAAACAAACTGATGATAGGCTTTTAAGGAGGAGAAAAAATTTGAGAAAAGATGGCAGAAAGGGCAGAGAAAGGAAAAATGGTTTTCTCATTATAGGAAACAATGTACAACATCCTTGGGATTATTTTTCCTTTTTTATGGTTGTAATTTAGAGAGACTGAACGTTCAACAGGAGCAAATTGTACTGATTAAGTAGGTGGTATGGATTAGAAGAACACTGGCCTATGAAGCTAACTGTGCAAAATCTTGAAAGTGTTTGTGAACCATGCTAAAGAATTTTGAATTGATCAGAAGGGCAACAGGAAATCATGTAGGATTTTGCATAGGAATTTAACATGAGCAGATTTGTATTTTTCAGAGATCAATCTTACTGATGTCTGGAGAATTGCCTGGAGGGAGACAAGGCTGAAAATAGGGAAACCATTTAAAAAGCTATTGCAGCAGTCCACATAGGCTACGATCTAAGGTACAGCTGGGGTGGTAGCAGAAGGAACAGAAGAATTTGAAAGATACTTAGGAGATAAAATCAACAGGTAAATGACTATGTGTATGAGGTGATGGAGATGGGAGATTCAGAAATGGCACTTGGGTTTCTGTTCAGGATGACAGAATGGACAGTGGTGTCATTTGCTAGAACACAGGAAAGAGAGTGAGTTTGGTAATAAAGGTGATTTCAGCTGTGGACCTGTTAAGATTTCCTATAAGATTTATACAAAATTAATGTAGGTTGAATACTAGATCACAAAATATAAGCCAGATGGAAAGAAAGTAAAAAGAGAAAGTTGATGATAGGAGGAAAGGAGACGGGTCAAGATATGGAATTATCTATAAATTACATGGAAAAGCGTGTTGGAGGAGTACCCTCAAGAGGTCGGATTGGTAATAGATTATGCTCAGATAGTGGGATGTCTGCATTCACGAATTCAGAAGTAGACATATCCTGGTGATGACAAGTGCACAAGTGGCTGTGGGAGTGGCTGGCTGAAGTGGAGTTAAGGTAAGACTCCTTGGAAAGGAGGCTCTAGCAGCTCAACTCAGTGCTGTGGTTCCACTTTCCCAGGTTCATGCTGCTATTTTATTTGGAACTCAGATGCTTTTAAGATATTGAGTAGGTTTTCACTAATATCTATATCTTAATATTTGTGCCCATACACACAGGGGATCATGTATAAAATTCTTCAGTAGGTAATTCTGCTGGATCTAATCATGGAGAGAATAGAACTTACTGAAGAAAAGAATGGCAGCTCTTCTACAAATAAATAAGCAAGTACACATAAGTTTATGATACATTACTGTTGAAACCAGAAAAAAGAACCTGATTCATAATTAATTTAATTAACATATTAACCACTATTGGATTCAGTTTAATAAAATTTGGTGTAAAAGTGCTGGCATAGATAAAACTAAAATGTTTATATAAACAAGCATTTGAACAGCTGAGGGAAAAGATTGATCGCTGAGGGATAAAGGTTTAAGAGCCTTATAGAAGATGTAAAGACTAATCTGAACCTTAGTAGATGGGTTAAAATCTAAACTAGGGAACCTATACTATATACTAATTATACATTTAATAGGCTTGGGTTCAAATCCTGACTCTGCCTCTTTCTGGCTGTAAGCCCTTGTTCAAACTAGTCTTTCTAAAAATAAATGTTCTCATCTATAATATAAAAATATTAATAGTCTCACTGATAAAATGTAAGTACAGCCATTTAAAAGCTTTTGTCCTGTAGTAATTGACTGAAGTACAAGCACTAAAAATGTTAATCATCAAAAGGATAATATATAATTTTAAAATTATATAATATAGAGGTTATATATAGAGAAGGAATTTCTATCTTTTAAAATGGAACATCATTATTGTTGTGAAAAAAATTTAATAAAAAAATTTAAACAATTAAAAAGGCATTTATTGTATCCCAAATATTGGCACAGGATATCATAAGACTATATTCAATGGTGGCTATCATTAGTGTTGCCCAATAATGGTTTACGTTCATTTATTAGAATACAGAGAATTATGCTTTCTTTTCTACTTTAAGTTAGATGTGGCCAGTGATTAGTTCTGGCCAGTGAAGTGTCTCCTGCAATAAAGCATTTAATTACTTGGCCTTAATTCTTCAATTCTCTTCTACCATGGCAAACCTCTAAGCCTGGTGTTAAAATGGAATTATCAAAAAATGTTAGAACATTCAATATCCTGGTTATTTGAGCCCCAGATTTCTAATGTAGATGTGCTGACCATGAGCAAGAGCCAAGAAGGGCATTGTTTATTATGCCACATGATTTAAACTGTACTAACTGATACCAGTTATAGGGTTATCTATCTCAAATGAGAGAATAAATTGAAAGAAATCAATTTTATCTTTTGTCTAGGCCTGGGCAGACACATATTAACATGTATGGATAAATAAATATGTGTCAGACACATATTGATAAATCAAGAAAAAAATAGTAAAGCTATATAATAAATGGTAACATAATTTTATCCATCTAACAAATAGACAATGATCTACTTAACATTACCCATGTTAGTTTATCATCTTAAAAGTCATTTTCTAAGTTTTTAATTTCATGTGACACAGACAGCATTTCCTCTTTTCATGTTGCCTCCCTTCTAAGAGCTTATAGTCAAAGACCAATAATGTAGCATAGGTTAAGTATAAAGCAAACAATCTCTCATATATCAGGATTCTATGTATGATAAAAGGCACAATTAGGAGTGAAAACTACATGATGATATAAACCTAAATCCTTTTCCTACTTGGTAGGTAGTTTGATGGGTTCCCCTTCTGAAAAGTATTTGTTGGGAAAGTAAAATATTATTGACATTTTAATAAATAATGGGAGAGAGCTAAGACACAAGAGGGTGTTTATGGCAGTCATAGGTATGTCTCAACTCAAAATGTGGAGGTTACAGTAGTGAAGTCTTCAAACTATTATCTAGGATTTTAGGACATGAAGCACAAGCAGTAAGGATTGTGTCTTGATGTTACTGTGCCTCAGATGATATCACTGCCATTTCAGTAAAACGGATTTCTATGTCAAGTGGATCTATGCCAAGAGTCCTTGGCACAGATTTCTGATCCTTTCAATCCTGAAGAATTGGCATGGAAAATTCCATTTTGCTTTATGGCAGTATTTCTGACTCTAAGGTCAGCCCCAGGCACAGAAAATCTCTGTGAATTGAAAGTGAACAAGAGACGTCAATGAAAATTCTCATTCCTTCTCAGAACTGTAAGGCCTCCAGAGAAGTGTAAATTTAACAAGGCTATGCAAAAAATGGCATGAGGATGACTGTTCATTCTCCCCCCTATAGCAGAGGGATCTTTGAAATGCTGGTCTGCTCATATAATTTCCACTGCTACTTAAAACCCTTCAATGGCTTTCCATTCCTCTTAAATTGATGACCATAAAGAACCTCAAGATAAAAAGATAACATGACCCAAAAGACTGTAAATGATGTGAGCACTGTCTACCTTTCCAGCTCTTCTCTTACTCTTTCCTTATTAGTTCCTTCCCTGGAGCCATCACTGTAGATCAGCCATGCTTCCTTCCCACCATGAAGATCTTGCCCATGTAATTACCTCTACCAAGATGTTTTTTCTTTCCTTCCCTTCTTAGTAATTCAACTGCTCATCTCTCAACCGTATGTCACCTGCCATTTATTATGGAGTCTTATATGACTCCTTGGCTAAGTCATATCCACCTGCAACAGGGTTTTGTACCACTGAGCACCTCTTCTTTGTGGTCACTGTCAGATTAAAATTTAATAATTGTGTAGGTATAATTCATTGATGGATGTTTGTTGTTATATATTTTTAATTTTGTTGGAAAGTAAACGCCACAAAAACAAGAGGCTATATATGTTTCCACTTGACCTGTTTTTGCCACTATTTGCTGAAGTGCCAAACAAGTGGCAGACTTTGAATACATATTGGTTGAATAGATTAATATTGTTGAACATTAAAATGATACTCCAATGAACAGATGTGCCTTCTGACTCACTTCAATGCTTAAAATAAAAGTCAAGGTATTTTGGAGGGTGTAGATGACACAGATATCCTTCAAAATGTTGCAGTCCACTATTCAGAGAAAAATGTGGAATCTGATACTAGTCTTTAAGTTGAGGGAAGGATAGTAAACTATCATGCCAGTGATTCTCAAGGGAATTACTTCTTTGCCACGGTTTATAAATGAAAGGTAAGAAATAAGTCACCATGTTGGTAGTTCATTCAACCTCTCGGGTACTCGGTAAAAGGGATTTAATAAATTCTGGCTTAATTAGGATCCTTAGGTAGTATTCCAGTCTAAAAAAATAAATATTGTGGTTTACTAGGCCCTCTGTATATTTCAGTCACTGTTGCAGATTATATTGTGGAGAAGTCTCAGTATTCTTTCCTGCCATAGAAAGCACCATGGCAGTGGACATTATGGAAACTTTTCTGATGATTCAGAACACCATGATGCCTTGTGGTTATCATCTTGTAAGTCAGTTATTGTGGGAATTAGAAATACAAATTTAGAAGATAGAGCAGATTGAACCAAATGACCCTTGGATATAACTTGAAAAAAGCTCTGTTTAAAACCTTCCAGGAGTTTCCAACACTTAGAATAATATCCCAGCCTTTCCCAGTGCCTTGTACCCTAGAATCTGGCTCCTTCCTGTCCATCCAATCTACCTTCTTGCTATTCCTCACACCTGCCAAATTTCATCCCTCTTTCTGGAACAATCTCCCATTAGAACTTGAGGAGCCTCAATCACATCATTGAGATTTCTGCTTGATATCTTCTCCTCAGAGAGGAAATTCCTTGAGATCCTGTGGAAAACACCGTAGTAGACAACCTGGTCACATCTATCCCGTTAGCTTACTTCATTTTCTTTATAACACGACTTATTGAAATTGTATTATTTAGGGTTTTGTGCGTTTTTTTTTTTAATTTTTATTATTCATCTCCTAGACTAAAATACATGCTCAAAGAGTAGCAAGATTTAATCTATTCTCTGTTTTATTCCCAGTGCTTAGAAGAGCATGTGGCCTGGATTCCAC
This sequence comes from Cheracebus regulus, assembly GCA_963574635.1. Classification (NCBI taxonomy): domain Eukaryota; kingdom Metazoa; phylum Chordata; class Mammalia; order Primates; family Pitheciidae; genus Cheracebus; species Cheracebus regulus. Next base: position 39,894 of record CAUYQU010017866.1, on the reverse strand, counting down.
ATTTAGTATATAATTTTTGTATGAAAAAGAGAAATAAATCAAGGGTCTCTGTATACACCAGTTTAGCAGGCTGATCATTCCTTTCCTTAATCCCATTAACAGTTACATTTACAGAGTACTTCCTGTGTACAGGCAGTATCTAAGACCTTTATATATGTTGGTATCATATTATTTGTCAGACTATCAGACTGCCTGATTCTGACCAAGGAGAACAGAAAAACAGGTAAATTTTACTCTCATAAGGGTCTTTAGAACATACATTAACCATGCATTCCTGTATGCATTTATAAAAAGTCTTAGAAGAATTCCAAGAGTACTCTTGAAATTTAGACATAAAACCTTATAATGCCTTTTGGAACAGCTAAAGTCAGGTAACACCTAATTCCATAGTGTGTGTGTGTCGGGGGGGGGGAGGTGGTGTGTAAGTTCATGGACATACAGATGAAATACAACTTGATTTATTAAATAACTCCAGACCTGTGTCATAAATTTCCTTTCTGCACTTAGGCCCTTTGACCCTTATGTGCCAATGTTATGCAGTGGAGATAAAAGCACCAAGAACTTGATCCGAATACATGAATATGCAAACAGGCAAAAATATGCCCTATGCACCTGAAGTAGTAGGGGAAAACACGTCTGCTATATTTCTTAGGACTCTGTAATTTTCAGAGACATTTCTCAGACTAGATAGGACAGAAAGAATTACTGGCCAAACTAAAACAGCTAAGGGCAAGGCAAACTGAAGTGTAGCATTGTTCTTCAATCTAAGGCATCTGAGCCGGGTACTCACATGCTATCAGAATTCTTACTGGGATGTATGTGTTAATTTTTCTCAATCTAAATCATTTATGTCCACTAACAAATCAGGAATAATTGAGCTTAGAAATCTGTAAAATTAAATCTAAAATTTATTTTTAAAATAATAATATTTCTGTCCACAATTCAATGGCAACTAATTATTTTCATCAGTCTAGCAAAACATAATTTTTTAAAGATACTTTAGGTAAAATTTTCATAAATGATTTTGGTTTCAATGATGCTGTATTGATACCATTGTTGGTTTCTATAATTATTTAATCTAATTAATTTGAGTTCTCTCTCCCTAATGCCTTAACCAATAATATGTACTAAGCACAGTATATGTACGGTATTGAACTAACTTTCTAATATAAATAACACTAAAGAAGTTTGAACAAGAGAAACATACTCCCTCTTCAGGACAGTGCATTTCAAACAGATAAAGAATCAGGGTTTAGTTTGTTTGTTTCCCTAGTCCATCAGAGACCAATATTTTTGTCAAGAGAAAAGAAGTGAATACAAAAATAAAATAAAAAAGGAAAGACATCCAAAATACAAGTCCAAATTATTTCATTTTGATTTATCAGGGATAAAATTACATTTCAATAAATATAACCAAAAGAAACACTTCATAGGAAAAAAGGGAACTCTGAAAACTCTGCAAATTGTTCATTTAAAATGTGTATGTAGGTAGAGAATCACTATAATGCCCATATTTTTTTCTTTCCTCAATTATAACTGAACAAACAGTTATACGTAAAACAATTCCCATGCCAAATACATTTTTGCACGCTTTGAATAAATATCATAGATATCAATATTTAAAGTTTTTAAATGTGGCAAATGAACTTACTTCATACTTCCTCATTTATCTAATGTAAATTGGATTAATAAATGTCCAAATTTTTATCTTCACTTCTGTACTTATTTCATCACAAACCATAACAAACAACAAGAATGAAGGAAGAGAATAGATCTTGCCCACAAATTCTTGCTGCTATAGCCTCTTGAACTCCCTTCTCTGTCTCCTTGATTCAGCAAGACCTTCAATCTGTCTGGATTTCTCTGGTGCTGCCAGTAAGAAAATGCTTCCAGAAAGTTAGCACCTGTAATTGTAGGCCCCACTTTGTTTGCTACTCTTCTCCCATAGATCACATTCCTGCACTATCTGCTGTTCAATGTCTGAAAATATTTGTTTCACACTTTTTCCCCTTATTCCCCCTGTTTAAGAAGGAAAGGTAAATTCAGGCTTGGCTAAAAGAAGAAGTTTTGTATCTTGCATACATTTTATACTGTTATATTTTCATTATAAATCACTCCAAAATATATTCTAGTTTGCTTGATTTTTCACTTGAACCTTGAAATACCAAGAAATATATTATTTAATATTATGCAGTTGGTAATTTTCTAATTTTATTTTTATAATTGACTTCTAGGTTAATTTCCTCTTATAGTATATAACTGAGTAATCAATCCTTGGATATTGTTGAAAGTTTTTGGCCTAGCATATGGTTAAATTTCATACATGTTGACTTAATATATATCCTGTTTTTCTCAGGTTTTGTGTTTTCTATATATCAATTAGTTTATGTTTAAAAATGTAATTATTCATATCATCTGTTTTTGGTTTGCCAATTCTATCAGTTATAGAGAGAAGTGTGTTAAATAATTGCAGATTTGTTCTTTTCTCTTTTAGGTTCTGTAGTTCATAGCTATGGTAGTGGATGAATACCAGTTTGATATTGTGTTGTCTTCCTATTGGATTGACTCTATATTTTAAAATGTTCCTCTTATCTCTAGTCATTTTCTTACTTTGTAAACTACTTTGACTTACATTAATTAGGATAACGGAACTAGCTCTCTGTTGGTTAGTGTATCATGCTGCTTTCCATTATTTCACTTTTAACCATTCTGCATTCTTATATTTAAAGGGTATTGTTATAAACAATATATAGTTATTGTTTTATACCTTGACCATCATTGTTTTTTCCTTAATAAATTTGGTCTATTTTCATTTAAAATAATAATGGATAGAGCTGTGATTATGTCTACTTTCCTGCAATGTCCCTTTTTTTTAACAGCTTTCTTGATGACTTCTGATTTTGTAAATTTTGTGAGAATATTTTTCTTATATTAACTCATTAACTACAACTATTTTGTAGTGATTACCCTAGAGAGTATAAAACTCATTCTGTACTTATTATAATTTTAAACAAGCTATTATTTATCACTCTCATGATACTACTTGAACCATAGACCCTTTAACTACATTACTCCCTAACTTCATCTTGCATTCTTTTAACTTATGCAATGGACACATCTTTTAAGATTTTGCTGGTGCATAATGTTGGCTTAAATATATCCTGTTGCCTTGTTGAACTAAACGTATTATGACAGTATTTAGTGAGGAGGTATGTCTGATATCAGAAATTGAATTTATTAAAGATTTTTTGGCTTCTGTCAAAAAGATCATCAAAATTTTCCCGTTTACTCCTGAAATGTGATCAGTTATGGAAATCTATTTTCTAATAATGAAAAATATCTGAATCTTCTCAGAGACTATCTCTTAATAATGGTAATTTCTGAATTTAAAGTACTGATGAATTTGATTTACTAATATTTCTCATTTCTTATATCTCTATCCATAACATAAATTTGTCTGTAGATTGCTGTATTCTTTTTTTTTGGTCTGTTTACTTAATGTTTATTACAAGTTTGTTAATAGCATCATTCTAGCTTAAAAATTAGCTGGAAAGTTTCTCTTCTTTTCTCTGTGTCTTGAAAGAGATTGAAAAGCAAATAAACTGTGTCTTAAAAGTTTGCAGCACTATTCACAATAGTCAAATTATGGAATCAACTATTAACGTGTCCATCAAAGGATGAATAAATAAATAAAATGTGATATATATTCACAATGGAATACAATTCAACCCTTAAAAAGGAAGAAAGTCAATCATTTGTGGCAACATGAATGGAATTAGAGAACATTATGCTAAGTGAAATAACTCAAACATAAAAAGACAAATACCATATATTCTTACTTATACTTGGAATCTAAAACAACTGAACTCATAGAAGCAGTGAGTAGAATGGTAGTAACCAGAGGATAGGGGAGGAGTAGTGGGGAAATGATAGTCAAACCTCAGTAAGAAAGAGTTTGATTTTTTTTTAGATTAATTGCCAGCATAATGAATATAGCTAATAATTAAGTTTTATATACTACAGTATCACAACAAGTAAATGTCTAATGTTCTCATCACAAAAGAATATTAAGTAGTTGAGGTGATGGATATGTTTATTAGCTTAATTTAAACTTTTCATATCATATTCAAAAATTGTAACATACCTTTTTACCTCATAAATATATACAGCTATAGTTCATCAATATATCATAAAATTAATCTTTTTTACATTTGTAGAAACTCATCTATGAAACCCTCTGGGTCATGAATCTATTTGAATAATTTCTTTATTCTGTATAATAACATAACTTTATGAAAAAAAGTTTACTATTTTACTTAGTGTTTAAATTTCATAAGCACAATTTTATGTATGTAATCTGAAAAAAGAAATTCTATGTCAGTGATTGTATCTTCTTTCATATGCCAAATGTTGTGAATTACTATTCTCACACATTTTCCCATGAGTATCTTTTAGAGATTTATCTATTTCATTATAGTTCTTAAATAACTAGCATTAGATTTATTTTCATTTCTAACTTCCCTTACTTATGTTGTCATCTTTATAACTTATTTTCTACTGATTTCATAGTGATAGAGGCAGGAGGCAGACAAATGTCCAGGCAGATAGGGGCGGGTCCCCAGTGAAACCCAACCTTCAAGCTGGAAACTGTCCCCAGTAAATCCTGGAACCCAATTAAGAACCTGCCTTCTTGTTTAGTATACTATCCTCTGATTGATCCCCATCCTACACCTATTTTACATATACCCACCCTTTCTTAATTGGTTTTCTACATTGTAGTGCCCATGTTGACCTTTTTTGCATACTCACAAACAAATCAGCACATACTCCCTATTCTAAGCTCATAAAAAGGCCCAGTGTCTGCCATATTAGAAAACCTTCCTGACTTCAGGTAGGAGAACCACCCGACCCCTCCCGTGACTTCTCTTTTTGCTGAGAGCTTTTCTTTCACTTAAATTCTACTCCAGTCACTCTTTGAGGTTTGTTTGCCTAATTTTTCCTGGTCATGAGATGAGAACACAAACCTAGCTGAGCTAAAGGAGCAAAAATCCTAGATCAATAGGAGTTACTTCAATGTACTTTTTTATCTCCATGTTAATATTTATTGCTGCAAACAAACAATAGGAGATTTTGCAGCTTAAAATAACACGCATTTATTAGCTGACTGCAGGTCAGAAGTTTGCATGACATTACTGGGTTCTCCTCTCAGTGTACCATAGGGCTAAATTCAAGATGTTGGTTATGTGGAGTATTCTTTTGGAGGTTCTGAGGAAAAATCAGCCTTTAGGATCATTCTTATTTGAAGAATTCATTTCTTTCCTTCTGTAGGAGTGAGGTTCTCATGTTCTTTTTGATGGTCAATCCAATAGCTTCTCTCAGCTTCTAGAGTCCCCCCACATTCCTTGCTATGTGACATCTCCAATCTCAAGCCTGCAACACTGTTCAATCTTCAAGCCTATAACAATGTGTTCAGTACTTCCCATGCTTTGAATCTCTGACTTCTTGTCTTTTACCTCTAGACCCAGATTTAAAGAGGTGACATGTTTGAGCCAGGCACAATTTTTCTATCTTAAGGTCAACTCATTTTAAGCTCTAATTTATATTAGCAAAATCCTTCACAACAGCATCTAGATTGGTTTTGATTGAATAATGGGAAAAGGTGTGTGTTTATCAAGAGACAGAAATCTTGGGAGTCTCATAGAATTCTGCCTACCACATTTCTATGAGTGGCATATTTAGCTCATTTGTTTTTATTTTCTCCATTGTGCAGGCATAAATTTCTAGAGTGCAAATCATATTTGTCTGTGTTTCCTACTTTTTGATATATTCTGACTTGAGAATTTGATAGCTTCTTTGACTCAACCGATCTTTAGGTTACTATTTTTGGTTCCTACATGATTTAATATGTTCCCTAGGTACCGCTTTTGTTATTAATGTTTTTATTTCACTGAAATAAGATAAATAGAATTGGTATAATTTATTCTTTTCCTTTTGAGATTTTTTAAGACCCAGGATATAATCAATATTTAAAAATACCTTATGAATATTTTGAAATATTTAAAAATATTTTTTTAAATATATTTTTCTGCCTAGGAACTAAAACATTAATTATATTATTCAATTTCTCAACTTTTTTCATTTGCTTATTTTATCTTCAGAAAGTTTCAAAAATAATTATTTTTCCCATTTATTTTTTGTTTTGAATATTTAATATAGTTCAGAGATATATTATTTGTCTCACAGATGGCTTTTGATGGTTAAATCTTCACCTTTTATCCTTATATAATACCTGACAACATGCTAAACAAAAAATTAATATGATGATTATAAATGATATTTGTGCAATATGATATTGCCACTGCTTTCATTTATAATTTTTTTATATCACATTATTTTTCATTTTGTTTATATTATTTAGCTATCAGTCTTCATATATTTTAGTTGCTTTTGTTTTGCAATCTAATTCCCAAGTTTCTAAGTAGTAGGGTTTAACACATTTTTTTTTCAGCTGGGCTTGCTTCTGTTACTCTACTTTATATTTTATGCCCTTAAGTTTTCATACTATTCCCCCAATGCCAGTTCACTGATTTTGCTATAGTATTCAAAGTGTTTTCAGTTTTTTTCCTAGTGATTTGAGAGTAATATACTTACGTTTATACTATCAGTGATTTATCTTAAAATTATCTTAAAATGTATGTGATTATCTTAAAAGTTTGAACATAAATATAAGAACATATATTACATGAACTCATGTTTTTAAACTTACTTTCCTCTAGCAGTAGAGAATGATCTTTTTAATAAAACAAACCCAATGATCTGACTTTATATTTTTGAAGCTAGAAGTCAAAATCTTAGCTTAGAAATGCAGGCCCTTCATTAACCAAGTTATGCTTCTCTCTCTCTCTCTTGCTTTGTAACTTCTGTTCTCCTTCTCTTTAGCTATGTTCTATCATTTTAGGCTTCCAACATTTCCACTGTTATTCACACTGAAATGCTTTTTCTTCTCTTTTACATGCTGCATTCTATTCAAACTTCAACATTCAGTTTAAATATGCCCTGGAAAAACTTTTCTTAGTCACCTTCTCTATGCAGTCTGATTTAAAAAACCCTCTCCTTCATGGATGTGGCACTCTGTAGATATCCCATTACAGGAACTATCATCTTGCCCCTACATTATTAGGTTACTTATTCATCTTCTCTTCTTCTTTAGCTCAGAAAGGGCAGGGGCTTTGTCTTATTCTGCTTTGAGTCCTCAGAACCTAGTGCTGTCCTTCACATATTGTAGTACTTACAAACATTTGCTTACTGAATTAAGTATATGAGACAAATATCACCACTGTCTGCCCATATTCTGGCTCAAATATTCAAAAATTTCATTTACATTTATAAAATACATAATGTAATTTTCTGATTCATTCTGAAGTACCAGAAACAAAGAAAAAACAGAAAACCGAGTGTATTATAATGTAAACAATGAACTTTAGCTAACTATGTATCAGTATTGGTTCATCGATTGTAACAAAAGTATTACACTAATGCAAGGTATTAATAATAGAGGAAACTGGGGTAGGCAAGTACATATGAAAACCTTCTGTACTTTATGCTCAATTTTTCTTTAGAAAAAAAGTAGTCATATAACTACAAACACCTGTTTATATATTTCAAAAATATTATAACTGAATATACCTTACTATTTAATGATAGCTCTTTTATGTATTAATTTGACTAATATATTTGGGCACCTCTATGCCCATAAGACAAGTAAGAGACCAAGTGTTAATTGTTATATATTGTGATAAGCCCTGTCAAGACAGTAAGATAGGATGCTTTGGGAGCATGTAGGAAACCTTCAATCCTAGACCTGTGTAAGTGATCAAAGATTGCATGATGGAAGTGACACCTCCAAGGAAGCCTGAATGATGAAAAGGAGTTTATGAGTAGAGAACTGAAAAATAAAGAAAATATAAACTGGAAAATTAAATCTGATCCTGTTTCAGAGTTTCAACTCTATTCCAGAGGTAATGTGATGCCACTGAAAAGATAGTTACCATGTATATGACATAATCAGATTTTCTTTCTGGAATGATTACTCTGTATACTACAAAGAGGAAAGTGGATTAGAAATAGGCAAGAAGAGATGGTATCAAAGCAAGGAGACAACTTAGGAAGCTTTTTGGCCATCTAGGCTAGGAATGATGCTCTAAAATGTAGTATCAATAGGGTGATGAGAATTTCACAGCAGATCAGGAAATAGATGGATTGGACACAAGTGAGAAGAAGGCATTCAGGGTGATTCTTCACTCTTTCACTATTCAACTGGGTGAATGTCCTCATGCCATTCACAGAGAGAGAAAAGATCGAGAGTAAATTTGGGTAAAGGAATTGAAAATGAGTTTCATTTGAGATTTGAGATATCTGCAGAATATGCAAATGAAGACCTCCACTTGAGAAATGAATGTGGAGATCCTGGCCTATGTGAGGGAACTGGGTCATTGAAAGAGACTTAGGAATTGTCAGACTGAACTGAAGAAAGGGGAGTGGGCGAATTGAAGCATTGGATACTTTCCCTGCTGTATAGAGAGTTATTACTTCAGAAGTACAACAACAGCAAAAAGTATTTTCTAGCTGAGAAACTTCATAGATGTTTATACCATATTTTTCTCTTTGGTGACAAAATGACTTTAGAAGTAATTTATATTTAAGTTGACATTACATCTTTTGGAATTTCCCAGGACATTTACCATAGAACCTTCAGCCTGCCATCCATATAATGGATTCCAAGGACTTTATCACTTTCTTGACTTTAATAATGTGTGTATTTTAATGAAGTTGTTATCAATTCCATCAGATGTAATATTTATTTTGATAATAAAGTGAAATGCTCCCTCTACTATCCTGAAATTAAATATAAACATAATACATACACAGATAATTAAAAACTATGATGCCCTAAATGTAGTATAAAGGAGGAGTAAAGAAAATATCTAATAAAGTTATTATTTCTCTGTATAACTACTCTATATAACAGCACTAGAAGACATAATGAAATAATCAGATATTTAAATCCCTAGGTGTAATTACAATAAAGTGGTAGCTATAAGTGAAGGTTATGTAAACTTCAGAAAGGCATGAATTTATTCTACTTAGTTCACCGCTATTTCCTTTGTACCTGGAGCTATGCCTGAAACATGGTATGTGCTCAGTAAAAACTTTATTAAATAATTGAAATAAAAAATTCAAGTGTTCTCTATGATTTTAAATACCACTAGCAGCACTGCTCTGAGTGACGTGATATTCTAAAATGTGGATCAATTATCAGTGAATTTCCAAGCAATAGTCTGCCTGGTTGTTGCATTTTATTATTACTGGTTTGTTAACTGTTAAGTACTAATTCATGAGAATGATCACTAATCTGAACAAATTTCTTTAAAATAGCTTAATATTAACTACTTTACTTGAATCAGTAATAATGAATTTGCACTAATTGATCACTTATTATGTACCTGATAGTAGAGATTGTCCTTGCACACCTGTATATCTTCACCCTTGGAGAGGCATTTACTACATAACCTTTGAGTAAATGATTTCTTGCAACAATTCTGCTCTGTGAGTGTTTTGCCACTTAAAAAAAAATTGTCTTTCTGATTGCTATGCTTAAGATGTGAAGTGATTACTATGTTTTATTACTGATATTTGAAGTCACTTAACAGAATTATCTGGTTTCTTTATTTACAAAAATATATTTTTTACCCAACAATTTAAGATTATGTTTAACTCATCATTATTTCAACAAGAAGTGAAAAATACATCAAACTTGTATTTATCATAGTCAGTTCCCAGCCCATTTCCCTTTGAGTCCCTTATCTCTTCGGTGAGTGGCAGCCTGACTCCCCACCTATACTGCTCAGGAGTTTGAGATCAGCCTAGCCAACATGACGAAACCAGGTCTCTACTAAAAATACAAAAAATTAGCCAGGCATGGTGGCACATGCCTGTAATCTCAGCTACTTGGGAAACTGAGGTAGGAAAATCTCTTGAACCCGGGAGGCGGAAGTTGCAGTGAGCCAAGATTACATCACTGTACTCTAGCCTGGGTGACAGAGCAAGATGCTGCCTGAAAAAAAAAAAAACGAGAGCTCAGTTTCTTGAACTATGAGCTCCATGTAAAACAAGATTTAAATATCAAATTCAGAAATCATATCTACAAAAAATGATTTTGAAAGATAGTGAAAAATATATCTGTATTGGAAGGCTGCCCTCTTTTTCCAGAACCTTCTTTACCAATGCACAGCTGACCCAGAAATGTCTGGGAGCTAGCATGTCCCTGAGGGCCTTTGCCAGTGGGTTTAATAACCTAGGTCCTTCATCTTGGCAAGAATAACCCTGAGGCATGTCTTTTCACCTTTCCTCAGAGCTGACCTGGGGAATGTGCTTCAGAACAACTTGACAGCCTGCTTTTCCCTTCCTGTATCATCTTCACACTCCTCTGCTTGTTTCTCCTGCAACTCCAAAATAAACAAAGGGTATATCACTCTTTTCTCAGGATCTGATTCCTGAGGGTAAGCTAATAAAGAGAGTTAGAAATGGTTCTAGGAAACCTATCCTAGAACCTAGGGTTGGGTCTTGGGCTGGCCAGGTAGCAAAAGATTGCATTACTGGTAGCAGTCAGCATAATGATAACCTTTGACATTCTATAGCATAACCATTAATGCCCTTTTCACCAGGGGTGAAATGAAGTGGAACATCTGTGGAAGAGGATGCAATATCACTGATATTTAAGAGATATGGTGGCAATGGTCATTAAAGACTGTGGAATTCTTTAGTTGTTTTAACATTTGATTAATAAGCTAAATTGAAATACTGACAGTCTCAAATCAGAAAACAGATACCTTTTCCCAGAGGGGAGGCCAAAGGGGATCTCTGATAGTATTTAAAGATTCCTTCATTTCCTGCAACGGGAAGGCAGATCAGGACAAAAACTAGACCCAGCACCTAGTTGTGAGAGTAGCTGAATTACAGAGAAGGCATGACTCCTAGTACTGACATGTCTCCTATGCTAAATAAATAAAGGGCCTACATGCAAAAAGAATGTGCCCTGGCTACCTGGGAGGGGAGTATCTGAGTGGATACACTTGAGAATGCTTAATCCCCCATTCCCTTGAGTCCTCCAAGGCTGCGGAAGAGGCTTGCTTCTCTTGCCTGGAGACCTTGCAGTGGCCTCTGCTGCGATGGATGCTTCCCAAGTTGATAATTTAATTTTCCAAGATTTCCCTCCACTTCCCCTCATCATTTCTAGACTAATAGCTGGTATAAAGTTTAGTAAATTACCTCCTCTGGGAAGAAAGGAATTCTTCCATCCCTCATTCCCTCAAAAAAAACCAGTTCTTGCAAATGTGTACTGACAGGACCCCAAGAACGGGTTTTGAGGGCAATAAATGAATGGAGGGAGGGTGTTGAGTGGCATGCAGAATATGAAGCTATACTAGGGAGAGTTTGTAAATATGAGAAACAGTCTAACGGTACAGTATGCAACATACTGACAAGGACAGCTGGAGCTTATTCTAATTTGCTACTAAAATGGCTCCCTGAAGCTTGGAAAGAAATGCTGGCCTCTAATAAATGGATGGATATGCTGAAATGCCTTGGCAGAACAGTGTGGAAGGATTCAAAATGCTTAGAGAGGTAGGCATGCTAGAATGAATTTATTCACTATCTGACCTATTTTCTCAGTGAGAGCCTAGAGGACTCTCCATTTAGTAAATCAATATGGAATGAGGTAGTGAGGATGGCACCAACACTGTGTCCTTTCTAAGTCAGAGTCGATGGAGAGGACACTGCTCTGGAATTGGACTCCCCAGAGTCAATGAGGACAATAGGATTCTGACACAGCAGAACCCTAAGGCTGGCATTAAACACTAAAGAAACATTTTAAGTAGCTACCAAAGTGTAGCAAGGCAGCAATGGCTAACACATTTGTATTCTGCAGCATGTAATTATCTATGGTTTTTATGTAAAACTTAATACAGACCTACATTCATTATCATAAACTTAACTGCCTATCAGTATCTTAAAATAATCTTCCCGTATTATATATTTGTGAAAAGAAATCAATTCTAGTCATCAGAGAGCACTTGTAATAAATATGCAAGAAAAACAAATTATTGACATTTCCTGGAAAGGTGAACATTAATTTTGTTATACAAATTTCATGACTGAATATTAAGTATTGATCTTTCCAGGCCAGAGTTTTTTTCAACTTAATTTTTATCTTCAAATTTTTACTTTAACATTTTTCTTCACGATATTGAAGCAGTGTCATTTGTCTAGGGTGATACTTGAGGTTCACTGTCTCATAGCCATGGAAAACTAGGAGATGGCACAAAGAGTGAGGTTCAGAGTGGAAGTTTAGTAGGCAAAAGAAAGAGAAGAGCTCTCTTCCTGGTGAAATGCAGCTCGGGTTTATAGATGAGCTTGAGGAGGCGGTGTCTGATTTACATAGGGCATAAAGATTGGTTGGACCAGGTGTGCTATTTACATAGGGCACAAAAAACTAGTTAGGGTTAGGTGTGCCATTTGCATAGAACACAAAAAGCCGGCCACCCCCACCCTGATCTTTTATTATGCAGCTGGATTTTCTACCTGGCCAGTGCCATGTTGCCTATTTCTTCACTGTACACATGGTAACAAAGAAAAGGGAAGATGGCGCCTCCATGCTGAACCTACCTGGCTCCCCGGTAGCCCTTTTCTATTGGCACAGCTGCTGGCATTCACCCATGCAAGCTTCCAGCTTGCTTATCTATGTCTGTAGCTCAATTTTTCAGGCTGCTCCTTGTTAGAAAAATGATTTGGGGGCTGCTTTTTGTTAAAAAGGGAAATTCAGCCGAGTACTCTTGCCCTTACTATCTGCCTAAATAATTTCTTTCTGTCTCCTGTATCAATACTCTTTGCTTCTCTGATAGAAAAAAGTATGTGTGCATGTTAGTATGAGAGTTAGTGGGTGGAGGATATTACCACTGTTCACTAACAGGAGTAAACTGGGATATATTCTGGTAAGAAATGCATATAGCAAGTCATTCCAGTCTCTTTTTGGACATTTCTTGCCTAGGAGTCACTTTATGCCAAGAGAAGTGATTTATTGGCATTATCATTTTAAATATTTCCCCATTCTGCTTAAGTGGCTATATTTAAATGAAGGTTAAGTACTCCAGAACTTGTGGAAGCATTAGCAGTCAAGTGAGCCCGTGCTTTCTATATTTCAATGTGTGTATTTGGGTAGCAGATGGCACGCATGTGTACTTACATGTGAATCCCCTGTGTAGTTTAGTGTTTACTTAATATTTTTGATTAGCAAACCTTCTATTAAGGTGACTATTTTAATTTTAAAATTAATATAAATTTTGAGAAATCCAGAAAAATATTGTTTAAAAATATCACTAACCTCTTTGCCACTTTATAGTAATCCAAGTGTGTTTTAACTCACTTTTGTAATTTATATATTTGCTTTTTATAGTGATTACTTAACTCCAAAACCTTCCTTTTCATTTATGAAAGTGATTTATATGTTTTTCCAAGAGCTAGCATCTCTTATATAATATTTAATGGCTTTATAAAAGCTATTGAATGTACATACTATAATTACTTGGTCAGGATTCTATCTATCATAAACAGAGATTCTGTATTAGGGTTCTCCAGAGAAACAGAACCAATAGAGAGATACAGAGAGATACAAATATAGATATAGATTTATAAAGAGATTCATCATGAGGAATTTGCTTACTTGATTTTGGAGACTGAGGAGTCCCATGATCTGCCCTCTGCAAGCTGGTGACTGAGGAAAGCCAGTGAGATGGTTCTAATCTGAGTCCAAAGGCCTGAGATCCAGGAGGGCTGATTGTATAAGTTCTAGTCCAAGTCCCACATCTGAATACTGGGGAGCAGATAGTGTAAGTCTCAGCTCAAGGGCAGGAGAAGATGGGTGTCCTAGCCCATCCAGTCAGGGAGAGAGAGTGAATTCTCCCTTTCTCTGCCTTTTTTGTTCTATTCAAGCCTTCAACAGATTGGATGCTTCCCACTCACATTGGGAAGGGTGATCTTCTTTCCTCAGTCTATTGATTCAAATGTTCATCTCCTCCAGAAACAGGTATTTGTTTAGCTCATCTCCTCCAGAACAGGTATTTGTTTAACCAAATATCTGTGCACCCCTTGACCTAATCAAGTTGACACAACATTAATTATCACAGATTGTTTCACTATTGATTGTTCAGAATTATTCTGTATTTGTGCTTATTTTATCTTTTTGTTCATATTTCAGAGTTTATAATTAATTTCTTAGAATAGATTTCCAGACATGGAATTACCAGATCAAACTGCATAACTAAATTTAAATTTTAAGCTGGGCACAGTTGCTCCTGCCTATAATCCCAGTACTTTGGGAGGGTGAGGCAGGAGGATCACTTAAGACCAGGAGTTGAAGACCAGCCTGGGCAACACAGGGGTGCTCCGTTGCTACAAAAGACTTTTTAGAAATTGGCCCAGCATGGTGGCACACACCTGTGGAGTCAGCTACTTAGGAGGCTGAGGTGGGAGAAGACATGAGCCTTGGAGGTCGAAGATGCAGTGAGCTGCAATTATGCCACTGCACTCTAGCCTGGGCAACACAGTGAGACCCTGTCTCAAAAAATATATATATAACTATCTCAAATTATTTCTGAAATATTTTTTTATCATTGTATATTTGACCACATATTTATTATTATATAGTATAATTTTATATGCTTAATTTTAATAGAATAAAAATTTATATTTCATTTTTCCAATATGCTTATTAACCATTTATATGTTCTCTTTCTTTAAACATCAGATCATATCCTTTGGCCACTTATCTATTGGAATTATAAGACTTTTGTGATGGATTTCTGAAGTCTTTATTTATTGATACTATTAATAATATTGATACCTCATCTAATGTGACCTTCTTAGTTGTATTTGACTTTGTATTCTTTTTGAACAAGGTTCTAACTTTATGTGCCAAAAATCCATTTTTATTGTAGTGTACTTAAAATGATAAACATCTCATTATCTTATGATTTAATGAACTATTATTTTTATTTCTTCCTGAAATCATGTTTGAATATTTGCATCTCATATCTTATTTTGGTATAATATACAAGATGAATATATAAATTCATTATTTTCTAAGTAGCAAACTGATTACCAAAACAGTGTTATGAAATAACCTTTCTCTTGCTCACTGGTTTGTGATGCCTCTATGACTGTAGTAGTTCTCATGGAAGATTAGGTCTAATTCTTATAAATATATGTTGTAATGTACATTGAGGTCTATCTAATTTTCTTAGTACCATGTTCCCTTAAGTATTATAGTTTTATAACTTATTTGATGTCTATTATGTCTTGCTACTCATTTTAATTTTTGAAAATTAGCTCTCTCATGTTTGTAACATATGAAATTTGAAATTTTAATTTCCAGTTTTTCAAAAATTGTTTCATCTTTTATTTAGAGTAAAATTGCATTAATAAAATAATTTAAAATAAAAAGATATTTTAAAATGTGCATCCCCTTTGCTTGAAGTATGGTGTATCTATTCAACTTCTTAAGTCTGCTTTAATTATCTCTATATTTGGTAGTTTTTGCTAGACGTGTTTCATTGAGGTTACTTTTAGGTATTTTGTTACTGCAAATGGGGATGCAATTATAGGCAAAGCAAGTAGAAACATAACGGCTTTGATGAAAGCTCCAATCTCAACACTGTTCATATATATTTGACCACATCACTAGACCTATAAAAATTTGAATTCAGGCGATACTCCATATTTTATTTGCTCTCATTTCTCATTTTGAGCCATCTGGCAAGTATTCACAGTTATTGGTATCAAGAATTTCTCAAACTGGATCAATAAAACGTCTTCCTTCCTAAATCCCAGTGGAATAGACTGAGAGCTGTGAGGAAAGTTGATTTACTTAAGGACTCTTGCAATTCTGTAGAGGAAGTAAGAATGCAGAGCTGAAAAGCTCTGTCACAGGCTCACTGTTCCATCCATAAGCTTTCCCTCCCTCTTCTCATTCTCACCCTGAGCACCAACTACCATATTATGTAGCTGCTGTCCAGATATACACTTCTAGTCCAGATCCTCTGATGAACCATACCATAAATATATCTTCACTCAGACAAGCTCAATTTGTCCAAAACTGAACTCAAAATAATTTTGCTCAAGTAGGTTACTTCTGCATTCCATATGGGCAATGGCACTGTTATCCACCCAGCTGGTTATGCCTAAAAAAGACTTAGTTTGTTTGTTTTCTTCTTTCCTCAATGTAGTCTCCAAGTCTCCTTAACATCTCTTCACTGCATAACCTCCTCTCCATCCTATCTTCTACTGACTTGGTTTAGAACCCCGTTTTCCCTCTCCCTGGCCTGAGCAATAGTTTCCCCACATGTCCTCCTCTATGGTCAGCTACTCCCACCATCTATCCTTCCCACTTTAGACAAAGGGAACTTTCTAAGAAGCAAATCATTGTTGACTTTTTCTGTCTTTTAAAATACTTTAGTGGCTCGTTATTACCCTAAGGAAAAAAAAGTATTTTGTTTACCTCGCTAACTATATAATATCTTGCATATTATTCATCCTGCTAAGTAACCCTTAGTTAAGTGAAAGCATTTGCACTGCTAAGGTAGTAACATGAAACAGAATGAAAGAAAATAGTCTGCTAGGCACAGTGGCTCACGCCTGTAATCCCAGACCTTTGGCAGGCTGGAGCTGGGCAGATCACGAGGTCAAGAGATGGAGACCATCCTGGCTAACATGGTGAAACACCATCTCTACTAAAAATACAAAAATTAGCTAGGCATGGTGGCACACACCTGTAGTCCCAGCTACTCAGGAGGCTGAGGCAGGAGAATCACTTGAACCCGGGAGGCAGAGGTTGCAGTGAGCCAAGATTGCGCCACTGCACTCCAGCCTAGCGACAGAGAGAGACTCCATCTCAAAAAAAAAAAAATTCAATAATCAGGCATTAAACATTCAACTAGGAAACCTGAAGGAATCAGCACAGTTTATACCAGAATCCAGCTCCCACTCCAGGAGAGATAAGAGGAAGAATATTACTGAGGGTGAGGACAGTGTGGAAGAATGAGGAAAAGTGACCTAAAATTTGGTGCCCGGGAGAAGAGGGAGTGAGCAGTGGCTGAGTGGAGCAGGAGGTCATCAGCATGGAGAGAAGTGAGGGGATAGTTTTGGTGGCCAGTCCAGGAGCTATGTGAAATCATCCACTGGGCGTCTCACCAATGGTGGAAGCCAAGTCAATACCTGATTTTTGTGCTTACTTCCATACTGGTTGTTCCTCTTCTTCCTGTCTTCAGTGGTATTCCATCAACAGCAATCCATTTGTGGTTCATTCAGAAAGATGGCACTCTGGCCCCATGACTTTGCTTATTTTTTATACAGACCACTTGGCATGACCATTCTCCTTTAATGGTCGAACACATTAAGAAACAGAAAGTGAAGTAAAATTAACTCCTGAAAGAGCCTTGTGTATCAGGGCAATCCTCAGCACTCCTACTTGGAGGGACTGCACTGTGATTAAAGCGCTTGGGTGACATGTGCATACACTTAGCTCTCCAATGTTACCTGTTCCTGTGACCTCCCATGCTTTAACCTAGTAACCTGTTTTAGTTACCCCTAGATATACCAGGTGGTGGGAAGCTTCCACAACTTCATAGTGCTGTTCCTTTTCCTGAGAAACTCCCTTCTCTACCCCACATAATTTTCTGGTGCACATGTTAATTCTGTAAGACCACATCTTTTTAAAGAGTGCCTGCCTCTTACCTTGTCATACACATGTAAATAAAACAGTGCAACAAAGGGTTTGGTTATTGCCCCTCCCCTGCCATTACCACCCACCTACCTCCACTCACCCGTGGCTCCAGCCTCCGGAGCTTGTCCATCTCTCTATTACAACAACTGCTCCTTTAAGCAAATGTTGAATAAATGAATGAATGGACAAACAAATAAATCTATTCTGTCAATCCTTAACAGCCAGCTGAAGGCTTAAATCAGAGAACTTAAATTGCCCATGAAATAATCACTGCAATTTGAACTACTCCTCAGACAATTCCCTATTTCTGTGAAGCTACCCCTAACTCAATATTTAACTTATTTCCAACTCTGTGATGCTTCCCAAAACTAGGATCACTTTGGTAGCCAGGCTCATAGACTTCAAAGAAACCTGATGCTGCTATGGATGGAAATAAGAGGCAAGCTGTTTAGTGTGGTGGGTGCCAAGGTTAAGTAAATAGACACAGTGGAGCCAAACATCCACCTGCATTTCAATATGATCAGATTTACAAACACACACACACACACACACACACTCTCTCTCTCTCTCTCTCTCTCTCTCTCTCTCTCTCTCTCTCTCTCTCAAAGTTAGTGCTTTATGCTGTGAGAATATTTTAGACTTCAGGAAACTCAAATTTAATAAAACTTGTTAGATGGCTGCCTATGACTTTATGTAAGCTGAATAAACACATCTTCATTCAGACTGATAACTTCTGCCTTTCTTCTTTGAATCTCTAATCATCCAAAGCCAACTCTCCAGTTCCTGAATGCTTCAAATTATCTTCTATGAAAGTTATTGCTTTGTCTATGAAACTTATCATAATTTTTGTGATGGACTACAGTCTAAGGTGTTAGCAATTAGTTTCTGATGGACTATAGACTAAGGTGTTAGCAAATTAGTTTCAGCTTTCCTCACTTTTTTTTTCACTGTGAAGCAGCTCATTACAAAACAGACACATTTCTAAATCAAATACTTGAGTTATTATTGATGCACATAGACAACAGAGATGATTTGGTTAAGAAATGCCTAAAAGTTACTTTCCTGTTTCCATGATTTTTCTAGTTGATTGAATGACTTCTATGCTCAACTCCAAATTTAAGTGTTCTGTTTTTAACCGTCATTATATTGTTAGTGGAAGGCTTTTAACCTTTACATTCAGGAAGCCTCTTAGTCCAACTCAAGCTTATTGACTTCTAATGCTTAATGTACAATATTTTTAAATAATTCAAGTCTATATATTTTATAGATCTATAGTTTGAGCAATAGTAGAAGAATGTTTAAAGAACCAATTGTTTTTCAATTACTGTAGTCATGGTTTAAAGATAGGCATGAATTCCTACCCTAAAAACAAAATGTAAAAAATTGTCATTCTTTGAGTAGACAACCATTGTAAAGTGTTAAAATCTCTAAACCCAAAGCAACTCTAAGACTCAGTACAATTCATTTTATCAATGGCCACCATCATGGGATTTCTTGCACAATAAGAAGCAAGCAAATGTTATCTTCTTTAAGTTCTTAAATGTTTTATTTATTATCCTTAAATTAGAAAGGGAAACTAAATATTCACATAATCAAATATATAGAAGGGGTCTGTATGTTCTGTATTTTTTTTAAGTTTTTCTTTCAGCAGATAACATCAAATTTTGCTAGGATAAGCACTAAGACTGTGATTTTGAGATACAGTCAACCAAAACTACCTTCATGCAACTGCTTCCAGGGTTTATAGCAGAAAAGAAATTGTTGTGTGCCTCTTGTTACAGCTCTTGACTATTTTCAAGGTAGCTTATACGGTAGTCTTAGGGAAAGGGCTGGAGATCCAGAAGAAAAATAGTGAGACTTCAGGTGACAGAGAAAAAGAGTTACAAAGTGTTCTAAAAGGATACAGCCCAAAAGCTATAGAGCCACATAGTATTATTAAATCCTGGATTAAAGTGAAATGATTTAGGAGACTCTATGAGACATATCTGTAAAGCAATGCCTTTAGAAATATTTATTTAGTGAGTCTAATTATGTAAAATAGTGAGAATTGGTGAGAAAGTACAATATTGTCTCTTAAGACATGTATTTAATAAAATTAGGGAGCTTTTAGTTTGAGCATTGATCATCCTACTAAAGCCTTTAGCACATAGTTGATTCCATGGCATGTATTATCCTGTCTTCCATAGACAAGTACAATGGGATTAAGGAGGATGAATGGAGTGTTTCACTTTGCCTGGGAGATTCAGGTGAGGTTTGTATAGAGACTTCAAAGAAATGTAGAATTTTCTAGGGTGGGCAGGAGATGTGGCTTGCAGGGAGGAAAGTAAATTTTAGAAAAAATACCATGAGCAAAAAAGGTACATTTAAGAAAAAATATCATGTGCAAAAGCATCCATTTTAATTGAGCATTCTGTTCAATTTACTGCATATTTAAGTTCTTCTTATTATATAGCGGGAACTGTACTAGGAGAAGGAGCCACAAAGGTGGGGGCTGGTATGAGACAGCACGGTGTCTTTAAAAACTGTAGAGCAGTATTCCGATAGCACTTAATTTAATTCCATCATCATATTTTTTAAACTATTTTTTCTACTATACTTCCAAAACATGTTTCTATACTAAGAAAACTTACACAAACACTGTAACAAGGCAAAATTGGCAGTACAGTATAAGCTACAAAATTACAAGGCAAGGCATATAGGAGATTTGATATACAAGTGTTTTGTACATATTTCAATTATTAGCACATGGTTGGATATAATTCATCACGCAAAACTGATTGTTTTACTTGTACAGAAGCCAGTATGACTGCAGTTATCTTTTCAGTCAATTAACGTCCACTTGCCTGCCAGTTTTTACCATACATACCTTTGCCCTCCATGAAGCTAATTCCCCAACTGTTTAGGAAATGCAAATGGAACTCCTAAATAGTTCACACACAGCTTTTGTTAATAAATTATCCAACGTATTTCAACCAGGTCAGACTTTATAGCTATACATTTTAAAAAGTGTAAATTAACTCTTGACAAGGGAAATTCAAAACTATTCAAAGGCAAAGCCTGTGAATGAGACAAAGGATGAAAAGAAAACAGATGAAGTAATGCAACAGCCAGCTGAGGAGGAAAGGATGCCAAGTAGCAGTGATACAACAGCATGAAGCAAAGTGGCTTCATTAATATGCCGCAAAGTACCAGAATGCTGCACAAGACAACACTTAGTTTCCAAACGAAACACAACCAGAGTTTAACACTATTGATTTTAAGTAGCAGCTGCCTAATTGCTAGAAAGCAGATACTTGAGCAGTTGTTGAGATCTGCAAATGCAAATAAGTGTTGTCACAAATATATCTGTATCACAGTGAGTATGGCTTTTGGTTGAGTTAGTTACACAATGATTGTGATATTTAGCCATCAGAGTAATTGAACTTTATAAAGTAATTAGCAGTAGCAAACAGGTATATAAATAGCAGTTACTTAGATGATAGTCAAATCACAATTTTAAAAAAAAGATGTAAAGAGCTTTATTACTGTGCTTTTATTTTCTAATTTTAAAATCAGTTTAATCTAGTTCCAGCAATAATTTATTTTAAAATGATAATCTTTGTACAAGAATATTTATTCTATGAATATTTACTCAGCATCTTCCATAGTAGGTGTTTATGATACAAAAAACAAAAATTTTCCTACAGTTATTTCTGTGTTGCTGATGTTAAAAGAATTCATAGAATAAACAGCTTAGGGAAAAATGATAAATGTATAACCACACAACTCCTTAGCTTTGTTAAATATGTATCTGAAGAGACCATATTATATTATTCAACTCCCTCAAATTTAAGAATCTAAAAAGGTGATATATTTTGGCTAGTCAAAATTTTAGACTTGAATTCTACTGTGGATTATCAGTTTCAAAGAATTACATTGCCAAGAATATGCTACAAATAATGTTCATGTTATACTGAACTCAATCTAGTTTTGCCTCCATGAGCTAAGAAGATACTTCAAATCCTTAGTCAGCAAAAGCATCCATTTTAATTGAGCATTCTGTTCAATTTACTGTATATCTAAGTTGTTCTTGTTACATAGCAGGAACTGTACTAGGAGAAGGAGCCACGAAAGTGGAGACATACTTTTCCTTTCTTGGGAAAACAGTCTAATGGAGAGAAGGACAAGTAAGAAACCACAACATATATTTTGGTAATTGTTTTGAGAGCAGCTCTAGAGGCTCAAAGTAGGACTTGTTAGTTGGGCCCCCTGACAAAGCAGGCCTTGAAGTAATAAATTAAATAGAATTAGTTTGAGGAATGATTACAGGGAACACTAGTAGGGAATGAGGAAGCAAGACAGGAAAGGGATAGAGTCAATTAAGGGTGCATTGTCAAGCAAGTTCCCACCTGGCTGGCTGAAGTCTAATCCAACTGTGGAGGTTTGAGAAATGGTAAAAGACACAGTCTCAGATTTATCACACCTGAGGGAGAAGGATTTGGAGTATTTATAACAACTGCCAGCAGTTCTTGGTCACGGTCTATTCAGAAAGGTGTTAATTCTCTTACATTTCTGATTTGCAAAGGGAAATAAAAGCAGCAATGACAAAAAACTGTTTGGAAGGAGGGCCAAAAGGAAGGAATAAGGGTCAGGTACTGATACTACAGTAATCACTGATCTCTTTGTTGTGACTATGGAGTTTACTTTATTCCCAATTTTTTTCTGTACACCAGGACCTCCATTTTTTCTGTTTTGTCATTTGTCACATTTAACTTTCCACTTTACCTTGGATTGTGAGATCAATCACAGAAATTATTTATTTACACATTTCCAAAATGTCTTTTTCTCTCTTACTCTTCTTCATGCTCATCTAAAAAATTCCACTACTAGTTAAATGTAAATGTTCTTGTTTTGCATCTAAATGCAGCAGTGGACTATCACTAGACAAAAACACCTGACTTCAGTGACTGGTCTCAGATAAATTCATGACCACAGACCTCAAGTAGGTACTTAGAACAGCCCCACATCCTCTTGCTATTCCCATTCTTCACTCCCAAACTTGACTAGTTCATAATGGCTCCATGATCAAACTTTGATAACCATGCCTCAGCTGATAGTCTTGCCTCCTATATCACTGAGGAAATAGATGCTGTCATTAAACAAAATACTTCATTTTATTACTACTAATTCTACCTAATTAGCTTTATGCCCATGAACTCCATTTTTCACCTGTTACAACTGATGAACTTTCTCTGTTGGTATGGCCAGAATTTCCAGTGATACACTGGATACCATTCCTTTTTTTGCCAACTCAAGAACTTTATTCCTACAGTTATCCATCTTTCCTGAAACATATATATCCATATGTATAGGATTAGTTTCATCAGCATATGAACATACTCTAGGAACTACCACAGTAATGTGAACTTTAGTAATTAAATACCAAACTAAACACCATTTCTAAGCCTCAGGTACTTCATCTATCATAAAGAATAATAATATAAAATATATATATATAAAATGAAATAAAATAAAATATACCTTTTTGGATTATTGTTAGCATTAAATGAAATGAAGCCTAAAATGCTCCCAAAATATATGACATTAATAATTTATTAATATTCTATTACATAGCTAAATATAATAAAGCTAAAACATTTTCTTCTCTCAAGCATTTCTTGATTTGTACATTCATTCTGGAACAGATACTCAGACTCAAAGCTC
Source organism: Cheracebus regulus (assembly GCA_963574635.1). Lineage (NCBI taxonomy): Eukaryota > Metazoa > Chordata > Mammalia > Primates > Pitheciidae > Cheracebus > Cheracebus regulus. Next base: position 16,358 of record CAUYQU010017866.1, on the reverse strand, counting down.
ACTGCAGAGCCAAATGAGGGTTCCAAAAATGGCCATAATACACCTGGACCCATATTCTCTTCTAGAGTGTTACCTTCCTCAAGAAGTTGAGTATATGTGCTTCTCTTTAAACCTGAGTGGGTCCTTTTGACTTTTTGACTATTTCAACTGATAGAATATGGCAGAAGCAAAACTGTGTGACATCTAAGGCTAGGCAATAAAGGGGGATAGAGCATCCACCTGGTGCTAGCTCTCTCTTTCTGTCTCTTTCTCTCTTTTCTCTCCTTCTCTTAAAATGATCACCCATGGAAATCAGCCAAGTAACCTAGGCTACTGGACCAGCCCATTGAAAGAAACTGAAGTTCCCATTCCTGAGTCATGGCTGTGCTTTCCAGCTGACAGAACACCATTTCCCTGCTGTGTGAGTGAGCCATCTTAGAGCAGATCCTCCAGTGTTCAGATGAGTCACATCATCTGGTGTTGTATAGATATAGCTTTTACATAATGATGCAAACTCAATATTTTTAAAACATTTATTCATGGAGTAACAATGCCAGCTTGGACTATGAGAGCAGAGACATTAAAAAATGAAAAGGGGTCTTTAGACTCCAAATTTATATAAGCAGGAAGCAGACTGAGAAAACTACTTCATCAAACACATGTTACATATTATGGAAGAGGAAGGATAATTCAGAAGCAGAACCAAGAATTTAAAGAGCAGACCCAAGAGCCATGGAGCTGATGTGACCAAGTATCAAAGACTGGGTGACTTAAACAACAGAACTTGATTTTCTCACTTCTCTGCAGGCTAGAAGTCTGAAATCAAAGTGTCAGAAGGGTTCATTTTCCCTAAAGCCAGTCTTCTTGGCTTATAGATTGCTGTCTTCTCCTTACATCTTCCCCATGGTCTTTCCTCTTTGTGTGTCTGCACTTAATTTCTTCTTCTTATAAGAATGCCCGTCATATTGGATTAGGACTATCCATACAACCTTTTTAATTTAATTACCTCTTTAAACATCCTACTCCTGATAAAGAGTAAACGGAGGAACAATAAAACCTTAAAGAGTTTATTTGAGCAAGCAACAATTCATGAGTTGGCTAGCTCTAAACCAGAAGTGGTTCAGGAACTCCAACGAGGAAATGCAAGGAGGAGGCTTTTATAGGATGAATACAGAGGGAAAGCGAAGAAAATATTTGATTGAGTACAATTATACAATTGCCTTATTAGCCCTATCCCATTGGAAAGTCTCTAGTTTTACAATTTTAAGTTTATTGGCTACTTCTGATTGGTTTTAAGTTCTGCTTTTCTTTAATGTAGACATTTACAAGAAGTAGCTCAAGTTAAGTTTCACTGATATGTGCAAATCAAGCAAGCTTTAAGTCATTTATGAGGCCTCATTGGGTTCATCTTCTCAGAGATTCTTTAGGCCTGTCTTCATTTTAATGTATTTTAACATTCCAAATACAGCCATATTCTAAGGTACTTGGGATTGAGATCTCAGCATATGAATTTGTGGGGACACAATCCAACCCATAAAACCACTGCTTTGGAGTTTCTTCTTACATGGTAATATATAACCCAAACATCCCCTGTTTTCTGATAATATCCTAAATTGCTTACAGCACTTCTGGAAGTGTCGTTTCTCACCCACTTTTAAACTATTTAAGGACTAGGACTTTACTTTTTATTTCTGTAGTCTTCATTCATAGTACAAATTTCACAATCAAAGCATCCTGGCACATAATAGATATTCAATAAATGTTTGATGATTAAATTCCTTAAAGGCTGCCTCATGCTCTCTAAATGTTTCTTCAATATGCATCTCATAGAATGGTCTACTGTCATCTATTCTGTGATGGAAGAGGCAGTGCCACTTCTTTTGGCTAATAATTTTCAACACAACATTCAAAGCCCTCCAGTTTAACTCCAATCTATCCTTCTTGCCTCATTTTCCACTTCCCTTTACCATTTCACTACACTTCAACCCGTCTTGGCCATAAGCTCTTTCTTCAACATGTTCCATATTTTCTCTATTGTTGGCTATGAATAAGTGGGCAAATGTGTGGAGGTCTACTTCCTTTTGAATATTTTCACGGATCCCTCCTAACCATCTAAGATGATTGTTGTTTCTGGTAAACGTTTTACACCATTTTGTACTTTGGCATTCAACTTATTCTACCATGTAAACTGTTCATACGTAAACTCCTTCTACCTTAGTTCTCAGATTGTAAGCTGCTATAACGAGTGCTTCATGTTCATATTTACACTCACTGAAGTCCTCAGAAAAACATTTGTAACGTAGTAGATCCTCAAGTGTATGTTAAACTGCTTTAAATTGATTAAAAACTAACAAGTCCTCTCTCCTTATGGATATTAAGTATACTGACTTTAAAGGGTTTTCTTGCTGCTACAAGCCATAAGAGTAAATACATGTAGAGAGAAATGTGTACAAGGACTATAATTAAGCAAAATAGGCTTTCTTTGACTTTTGCAAGCAAACTAATTTGTGTGTATGTCATTTAGAATTGATTAAAATCTTAAATTTAATATCTGAAATTATTTGATTATTTTGCTTCTTGTGTTATAGTTATTTCTTCTGATATTTGATCTGCTATGATGATATATATTAATCTCTTCCAGCTTCATTTACAAAACTTGTTTTCAATTAGTGTACCACTCATTCCCTCAAAGGTTGTCTCTCATATATGCTCATCATATATGTCTCTTCAAATTCAATCAAGATTTTAATTCTTCTCAATCTCTCCCTAACCTGTGAATACCACTTTGTTGCTCTGTAAAATGCATAAGAACTCCTTTACATTGTTTGCATTTAATTTTGCAATATATTATGTATTCTCAGAAAAAGCACTATATTGACACCCATAGTGTTGAACTGCATAATTTTAAAAAGAGCTAATTTGAGTACAAAATAATTATTTAACTGACTACTTAATATCTAAGTATATCTTTCACTTAAAACAACTGATGGAATTTCTTTGATCAACACCAACAGCTCATGTGACTTAGTTAAAAACATTTGTATATTCAGATACTGGCAATAGAAAAATGGCTTGGAGATTTCTCAGCAAAACTACTCTGTTTCAGAAATATCTTGTCTCATATTTTTATCAGTATATAATTATAATATTCTAAATGTCAGTTATAAAAATTAAATAAAGAGATGAGTTTTTGAAGGTTTACTCTACCACCTCTTGGTGTTCTGCTCAATAATGTACAGCACAACTAAGCAGAGTCAATAGAATTTCATATCCTTCTCCTCAAAGAATGGTGAAAATACTTAAGTAACATTTCCATTCTTTAATAGATGTTAGAAAAATCTCTTTAGAAAGTTCTTTAGATTTAATAATTTTAAAAAATGGGAACTCCTTTTTAACAGTTTTATTATAAAATGTTTTTAAAGTTTCCACTGTTATCGAATGTCAGTTAATCATTAATTCAATCTTCCGTATCTTCTGAAAATGTGGCACTGAAAAAAATTTCAATCAACTGCAATTACATGTCTACCAACCCAAGAATCATTAAATGAATTAATTTTTAAATTCAACCATCAACCAAAAGGAAATGTTCATTGAAATATGTTTTTAAACAAAATTAAAAGATTCCAAGCCAATATTTCTTGGTTAAAGCTTTTAGCTTTCAAATTCAAATGGAAAACAAACCAAATGAATAAACTATGCCTTTCACTAGCTATAATCCTAGTTCATAAAGCAGGAAATTATTGTCATGCTACATGATCAAGTCAACTAAAGTGCCTAGAAACATAGGAGTTATTTAGTTAGTCCAATTTAGATCTTTTTGTTAAGTTCCAGAAAGTATAGAATTGACTTAATTGGCACCCCAATAAATGGTTCTCTAATCTAATTGGTATAATTACCAAAAGACAGGCACAGTGTAATGTATTTAAATGATTTAAATCAATTGGTTCATGAAATATCTTTTTCATTTAAAGAGAGTTATTAGCTTATTCAATGTAGTGTACTACATATCAATATCCAGCTCCAAATATATTCTAGTATGCTTTATATCCAGATCTATGGTTAAGAAATAAATTATAAGTGCTTTCTATGGTTTTCATCCATTTGGAACATAATTGAAAACTTAGCAAAGAGAGACTCTTTTCAACTAAAATTTATCAGAGCTGCATTGAATATATATTTTTGTTTATCAAGAACTGTGTGATGATAATTATTATTCCTATCACCTATCAAAATATTTGAAGGCTTCATTTTCATCTTTCTTATTACAGTCTATCTATTGTCTTCTCTGATGCAAAGTAGCACAAAGAAAAAGTTAAGAATTATTATGAAGGTAGTATCTTTTCTTCCCTTCAGCAAGATGAATGTTTTACTCATGAAAGTTATGAGGTGGAAAATAGCTATTCCATTTTGTTTTTCACTTTTGATATGATATAAATTTCAGTGGAGACCTTAGAGATTCATAAGAAAGAAAATGAAAAACAAAATCCTCAAAAATACTCTTCTTTTGGTCAGAAGAGCATCATTATTTTTAAGTTTCTCACAAACTTGTTTCTTCTACCTCCAGCACTTTGATCTCCTGATAATTTGAGAGTAACTGAGAATACCTTCTAACATACATGTCAACATAATGAAGGAGCTGGGGACCTAAGTATAGAAGCTATAGTATTTACAGTAGCTTCGAATACTGGTTCCTGAGTGGATTTGCCTGATTGCAATTCAATCTTTTTTGTGGCTCAAGCCTCACTCACTTTTAAAAGGTACTTTGTCAGAATCAATTTAAATCAATTAATGTGGAAATTAAAATTAAATATGGCATCCCTAAGATTCTTGCATTTATTTCAATTTTTAGATTATTGATTTATACATGATTTTTATGCCTCTATTGTTATATGAGCATTTATATGATTAGTGTTGATAACCAATATACAATTTCATTTCTTTCTCTCAGATAGCTTTCATTACATTTACTTTTCACATCAGAATCTGGCATTCCAGTCTTCTTGAAGCTTAACCATTGAAATTTAGTTATAGATATTCCATGATATTCTCTCCCTGAAAGTCGGTATTATAAGCTTATTATTGTTTGTTTCGAGTTAGCTAGAGAAGGATATTGTTCCCCAGTTTGTGTTTAGAGGATAAAGCTTGTCAATTTTTTTTTTTTTTTTTTTAAGAAATTCAGGGAGGTCATTTTGGTTGTGATTGACAAAAGTTCTGAATTTTTTTAAGGTTTTTAAAAAAGTTTTTCTAAATGTTTTTCTCTTAGGAGATGTGGAAATCTTATCTGTGTTTCATTGCATTGCAATTACATCTGTATCATGAAATACTGGTTATTCTGGGTTTTGATTGTTACTAAATGAGTCTCTGTGTGTGTGTGTGTGTGTGTGTGTGTGTGTGTGTGTGTGTGTGTGATGAACAATGCTAGATTACTGGGGAAAATCAAGATAATCTGAATGCCATCATACTATCCACAGGAAATGCATATTTGTTTATATAAAATTGTCACAATTTTACAGAAAATCTTTTGTGATCATGCAGGACCAGAAAGTGATCAAAATATATAGTTCTGTGGAAATAAATGTTTATCTGGAAAGAAACTGGCAGTTTTCTTCTATTTGCTACTGAACTTCTTCAACCTTAAAGTTTTACAAAATTGTTGACATACAGGAAGAAAGGGGAAAAGGGAACATAGAAGAATTTGTTTTAGCCAATGAAAAATATTAGAATTTGTGAATATAATGTACAATATAACTATAAATTTAAAACTGCATCTGTCTGTGACATTGTTCATAGGATCTTTTAGAAATCAGGATTTTTTAAAAATTAGTATTTTTAAAATTAACATTGACCCTTAATACAAAACATACATTACCTTGTTATGCTGCTGCTTATCCAGAGTATAAATTAATGATGAAAATGATAATAATGATCACAATCATGGTAACAAAAGATAACATTTTGTTGGGTTCTTACTATTTAACATATTACATACAGTTTCTCATTGAGTTTTGTGTAGACAGTATGTTCAATAACTTTAATAAGAAAAACATAACATCACATATCTAATACAATTTCTTATATTTAAAATTAAGTATGATGACTAAAGCAATTATAAAATTCTATTCTTAAATGCACATTATTCACACAAACAATATTTCTTAAAATGTTATGGATTTATATCTTTTTAAACCCACCATTAATGTAAATGTATTCACTAGACCCTTAGGGTTTCAGCAAAGAATGTGAACTCTTTTCAATTCATTTGTTTATTCATTGGTCATATTTCATACTGAAATTGAGAAGGGGGGGACAGAACTATGACAAAAGTCACTCTTGTCCAGTCAGTGCTAACAAGCAAGTTAATGATAGACATTCCTTTTCATCAGCTATTAGAATTGTATTTTCAACGGATATTTTTAACTAAATTAAATAGAAAAGATATAAACAAAGTTATTCACCTTAATTATACAAAAATAGATGATAAACCTACACAATATGACTATCTCTATAATTCACACAGAAATTAAGATTTTCAAATCACCAACAGTTTAGATCAAAACAAATGGTATCAGTAAAAGGCCTGTAACTGTATCAACTACCTCCTAAATTTCAATAAGAGAATCTTATATGAAATTTAAATTAACACACATTAATTGAATATACATACAGAACAATGCTTAAATATATTTGTGCTAATTGGTTTGTGGACAAAGTTTTAAACTTTACAAAGTTTAAACTTTACAAAGTCCTAATATATAAATTATTTTTATATTTTGCAATACTTACAAATATCTAATGAGATATCTTGGCAATGAGACCTAAATCTAGACACAAAATTTATTTATAATTTATTATATTTTAAGATTACGACCCATGGCATAAAGTCAGGTAGGATATTTTCCAATTGCATGTTGGTGTTCTGTTTTAGATTTTAGGGCATTCTGGATTGGGGGCATTTCTAATCCAAAAATCTGAAATCCAAAGTGCTACAAAATTTGAAACTATACACACCAATATACCCACATATATATATTTAGTTTCCTGGCACGTGTGCATGTGTATGTGTGTTGCCTTTACAGACTATGTCTTTGTGTTGGACATGTCAGTTTAATATGCCTGCCATATCCCAATTCCATTTAACATAATTTGCTTTCTTCAAAATCTTAAAAGAGATATTTGACACACTAGCTGACCTCACATGAATGGTTACAAATACAGGCATAACTAGTTTTATTATACTTTTATTTATTGCACTTTGTAGATATCACTTTTTTTTTTTAACAAATTGAAGGTTTGTGGCAATCCTGCATCCAGCAAATTATTGGAATCGTTTTCCAACAGCATGTGCTCACTTCTTGTGTTTGTGTCACATTTTGGAAATTATCACAATATTTCAAACTTTTAAATTATTATGATACCTGTTATGGTCATCTGTGACCATTGATCTTTGATGTTACTATTGTAATTGCTTTGGAGTGCTTGCCATGAACCACACTCGTGTAAGACGGTGTATTTAATAAATGGTGTGTGCATTCCAACTGCTGTCTCATCTCTCTCCCTCTCCTTGGGCTTCTCTATTTCCTGAGAAAAAACTGAAATTAGGCCAATTAATAAGCCTGTAACAGCCCGTAAGTCACAGGTGTCCAGTCTTTTAGCTTCCTTAGGCCACATTGTAAGAAGAATTGTCTTGGGCCACATATAAAATATACTATTACTAATGATAGCTAACGAGCTAAAAAAAAATCACCGAAATAACTCATAATGTTTTAAGAAGGTTTAAGTATTTGTGTTGGGCCACATTCAAAACTATCCTGGGCTGCCAGCTGAGGGTTAACAAACTTGTTTCAAGTGCTCAAGTGTAAGGAAGAATTGCATCTCTCTCTCTCATTTTAAATCAAAGTCTAGAAATGACTAAGCTTAGTGAGGAAGGGATACTGAAAGCTGAGACGGGCAGAATGCTGGTCCTGTTGCATCAAGCAGTTAGCCAAGTTGTGAATGCAAAGGAAAAGTTCTTGAAGAAAATTAAAAGTGCTACTCCAGTGAACATACCAATGATAATAAAGTGAAACAACTGTATTATGATATAGAAAACATTTTAGTGATCTGAATAAAAGATCAAACCAGCCACAATAGTCTCTTAAGCCAAACTCAAATCCAGAGAAAGACCCTAACTGTCTTCAATTCTATGAAGGCTGATGGAGGTGAGGAAGCTGCAGAAGAAAAGTTGGAAGCCAGCAGAGGTTGGCTCATGAGGTTTAAGAAGCTGTCTCCATAACATAAAAGTCTAAGGCGAAGCAGCAAGTGCTGATGCAGAAGCTGCAGCAAGTGATCCAGAAGATCTAGCTAAGATCATTGATGAAAGTGCCTACACTGAGCAACAGATTTTCAATGCAGACAAAACAGACTTCTGTTGGAAGAAGATACCATCTAATACTTTCATAGCTAGAGAGCAGAAGTCAACGTCTGGCTTTTAAAGGCTCAAGGGCAATCTGAGTCTCTTGTTCGGGGCTAATGTACCGGGCAACCTGATGTTGAATCCAATGCTCATTTATCATTCCGAAACTCCTAGGGCCCTTAAGAATTATACTAAATCTACTCTGCTTGTGCTGTATAAAATGAAATAACAAAGCCTGGATGGCAACACTTCTATTTACAACATGGTGTACTAAATATTTTATGCCCTATATTGAGACCTACTCTTCAGACAAAAACATTCTTTTAAAAATTTTACTGCTTTTTGACAATGAATCTAATCACCCAAGAGCTCTGATTGACATGCACAAAGAAATTAATGTTGTTTTCATGCTCCCTAACAAAACATCCATTCTACAGCATATGGATCAAGGAGTAATGTTTACATTGTAGTCTTATTATTTAAGAAATACATTTTTTAAGGCCATAGGGCTATTGCTGCTATAGACAGTGATTACTCTGATGGATATGAGTAAAGTAAATTGAACATCTTCTGGAAATAATTTACCATTCTAGATGTCATTAGTGATTTGTGGAAGAAGTCAAAATATCAACATTTGTAGAAGTTTGGAAGAAGCTGATTCCAGCTCTCATGGATAATTTGAGGGGTTTAAGACTTCAGTGGAAGTCTCTGTAAATGCGGTAGAAATAGCAAAATGAATTAGAATTAGATGTATAGAATTAGAATTTAAACTAGAATTATATGTAACACCTGAAGATGTGACTGAATCACTACAGTCTTCTCATAAAACTTGAACAGATGAGGAATTGCTTCTTATATATGAACAAAGAAAGTGATTTTCTCAAGATGGAATCTATTCATAGTGAAGATGATGTGAACATTTCTTGAAATTAAAAAAAAATTATTTAAAGTATTTCAAAAACTTAGTAGATAAAGCAGTGGCAGGGTTTGAGAAGATTGACTCCAGTTTTGAAAGATCTACCGTGGGTAAGATATTATAAAAGGAAACAGCATGCTACAGAGAAATCTTTCATGAAAGAGTCAGTAGATGTGATAAACTTCATTTGTGGTCTAATTTCAATAACTTGTCATAGCCATCCCAATCTGCAGCAACTACAACTCTACAAGGAAAAAAATTATATCTCATTGAAGGCTTAGGTGACTGTTAGTACTTTTTAACAATGAAGTATTTTAAATTATGGTTTGTACATTGTCTTTTAGACATAATGCTAGTGCACACTTAACAGATTACAATATAGTGTAAACATAACTTTTATATGGACTGGGAAATCAAAAAATTGTTTGACCTACCTTTTTGCAATATTTGTATTATTTGGGGGTTTGGAACTAAGCCTGCAGTATCTCAGATGAATGCCTGTAATTATACTGGAATGTATATTTGATCCTAGGAGATCCAATCAGTAATCAATCAGTTTTTTCTTTAATTATCATAAATAAGAGCCAGAGAAACTGTAGTAGTCTGAAGGCAATGGCTCTGGGTTGAACAAGTTATGCAAAACTTTTGACAAGAGCTGGCAACACAGCAAATTATTACTACCTCCTAAATGATGAGTAAACAGAAAAAGTGGGCAGGGAAAATTCAGTTGTATACTAAAGAAGTGCAACAGACTCTAAGAAACAAGAACCTGCAGGATCAGAAAGATATGAAGCTAAAGTACTTGCTTTAAGATATGTTGGATCCCATGAGTCCACATTTCATTTTCAAATCTTTTAAAAAAAAATTAGCACGGCCTGTTTTTCTTGGAATATTTTGAATGGGCATTCATTCTTTACAACCAAAATTATTTTCTTGTTTGGTTTTTCTTTCATTAGATAAACGTATGCATCTTGAAAAAAAATCACTATATCAGGCCCAGTTTACATTTATAAAATTATATTCCATTATTTTGAACTAGAATAAAAAATATGTTACTGTAAAGTAAATGGTAGAATTTATCTTGGAAAAGGAAGCAAATACAATGATGGTCTTTAAATGTGGTTGGAGAGGCATCCAAGGAATGCGGACGTGGCCTACAGCATGACACACCTGGGGAAGAGTCAGAGGTGGGGGTAAGAAGCAATGTGAAATATTGTAAGGGAGGTGACTCAAAATCACACAGAGTGTGTGTACATGTGTGTAAACATGGATAGAACATGTTTCTAACCAAATGATTCATTTTCTGAAGTCAGGGACTATTTTAGTCTCTTGTACTTCTCAAAAGCAATAAGCCCATCTAAGGAGCCAAATAAATAAGTGAATCTGAATTTGGCCTTCCTCTTTGACCTTGGGCAAATCGTTTAATCTTGATTACAATACAGATGTCTTTTATATCCTTAATAAACTACAGCTGTGTTGTGATTGGAGTAAATGATTGAATGAATGAATGTATGTTTTTTTTGAACCTGTTAGTACCAGCATATTAGTAAGGTTAGCAAACAATCTTAAGCCCTCAAAATCTAGGGTTTTCTCACTTCCCTATACCCACAAAAAGATGGATTTCTTATTCACCTTATATGTTAGCTGCAAAGAACTGGTGGTCTGCTCCATGTGTTTTCTCCATAATGGAATCTAGGCTAAAGGTGATGCTCCTGTCTCCCACATTGCTGATCTGGTGGCAGAGGGAAAGGAGCCAGTGATTATGTGAATATGCTTTAAATTGCTCCTCAGCAATGTCATAAGTTATTTCTACTAAAATGTCATTGACCGAAGTCAGTCACCTGACTCATTGGGATGAACTTATAAACCATCTACAGAAAGTAATACTGCAAATAACATGGCAATGAGAGGTAGGGTATGGAAAGACATAGGACATTTCTGGATTAGTTATTGTTCCCTGAAAGCAAAACAACTTCAGTTCATTATTTGTCATGGATCTTGGATCTGACACTTGCCAAGACCTTTTATTTCATACTCTTCTTTGGCCACGTCTTGAAGGGGTTATTAAAGTATATGCCCTTCTTGATGGCTCAGATGGCTTTGCAGTCTATTTTCTGCCTGAAAGTTTGGATCTCATATGGGGTTACAAGATGAAATATAGTATTCACTGTAAAATTTGAATTTTGATAAACTACAAATAATATTTTTGTATAAGTATGTCCCAAATATTGCATGAGATATAATTATACTAAAAATATTTGTTATTTATCTGAAATCCAAAGTTAACTAGGTATTCTGTATTTTTATTTATTATTCTGGCCACCTAAGTATTCAAAAAGAATTTCAAGTCTCAAATAATTATAGTCTAAGTTAGAGTGCTGGCACAACTCTCTCAAAAGAATAGTAAGATTTTTATTTACTTGATGCCAGTCAGTTTCCAGTGCCAATGTACATACTTTTTTCCCTGAAATAGGCCTTTCTCTCTAGTTTTAGTTGACAATATTTTAAACTTAGTAAGATTCTATGGGAAGGTCTTACTCTGAGTTTCCTTTCCATGAGATATTTTGATCAATTGCAAAGATTGAGGTTGCCACATTAATTATTTGAGTTTTAATAATAGATTTTAGCTCTCTTAACCCTCAATTTGGTTTTTGACATGAGGCTGAGTGTTAACTGGCCTTTGTCACTAAAATTTCCCAATGTTACATTTTACTGACGGAAATATAAAGGAATATATCTCTTGTCTTTGTTAGTAAACTGGCCAATTACTTTTCTCATCTTGTCCTTCAAGTACCTTATCAAATGCTGCCAATATTACATGAGTAGCTTTCTGCTTTCCAACTTCTCCACTTACAACTCAAGCTGATGCAACACATTACCTGTCTTCTAACCAATTATGGGCAACAATTATATTAAGAGTTCCACTTATACACATGCATAATGAGTTGTCATGCATCCCATCAACAATAAATACCCTTTTGGACAATTACCCTGTTCAAAAGCCAATGGCACATATACTGGTGTTTTATTTCAACAGAACACCACCTACATGTTCCATTTTATTAATTAGTTAATTTTGCTAGGTTACACAATACTCTGACAAAATCTTAGTGGTTTACTACAACTAAGGGTTATCACATTCCAGACCTTAGAGGAAAGGCTTTCAATTTTTCCCTGTTCGGTACGATGCTAACTGTGAGTTAAGAACATACCTTAAAATAACAAAGGCATGTTCTTCCATACCCAGTTTGTTGAAGGATTTTAATATAAAGAGAGATTGAATTTTTTGAATGCTTTTTCAGCATGTATTGAAATGATCATATGGATATTGTTCTTGGTTCAGTTAGTGTGATGTATCATCTTTATTGATTTGTTTATGTTGAACTCATTGCACCCCTGGGATAAATCCCATTCAATCATGGTGAAAACGTGTTGTTGCATTCAGTTTACTAGTATTCTATGGAAGATTTTAGCATTTTGATACTGGCCCACAGTTTTTGTTCTTGTCGTTGTGTCCTTGTCTAGTTTGGATAACTGAGTAATGCTGGCTTCATATAATCAGTTTGAAAGTTTTTCTCCTGTTCGATTTTTATTTTGAAGAGTTTGAATAAATTGTTATTAGTTTTCTTTAAATGCTTGGTAGAAATCAATCATGAAACCATCAGGCCTTGAGCTTTTCTTTGGTAGGAGACTTGTTTTATGGCTTTACTTGCTATTGGTTTGTTCAGGATTTCTAGTTATTCATGGTTCAATCGTGGTAGTTGCATGCATCCAGGAAATTAACCATTTCTTCTAGGTTTTCCAATTTGTTGGCTTTATTTGTTGTTCAAAATAGTCTCTAGTGATTCTTGTGCTTTCAGCTGTTATGTTCCCTTTTTAATTTCTGATTTTATTGGCCCTTTTTGCATTTTTTATCTTAGTCTAGCTAGAGATTTGTTGATTTTGTTAAACTTTTCAAAGAAACAACTACTAGGTGTTAGTGAAGCAATTTACGTGTATGGCGAAATATGTTTATGTTGGAGAATAACAAGAACTTTTATATGTTAAGAGAAATAATAAAAAATCTTTAAAGATTTTGTGTAAATTTAGACTTTTTTTCTGCAGAATAGTTCGAGGCAAGTAGTATCTCTGTGAAACCAGGCTCTTCTTTTTTCTTTATATATATATATGTGTACATATAATTGCATTTTAGGTTCTGCGGTACATGTAAAGAATATGCAGGATTGTTGCATAGGTACATACATGGCAATATGCTTTGCTGCCTCCATCACCATTATCTATATTTTGCATTTCTCCCCATGTTATCCCTTCCAACTCCCTACTCCCCACTGTCGCCCCACTAGTCCCCCTCCACCACAGACCTCAGTGTGTGATGCTCCCCTCCCTGTGTCCATGTATTCTCATTGTTCAACACCTGCCTATGAGTGAGAACATGCGGTGTTTGATTCTCTGTCCCTGTGTCAGTTTGCTGAGAATGATGGTTTCCAGTTTGATCCATGTCCCTACAAAGGATGCAAACTCATTGTTTTTTATGGCAATGTAGTATTCCATGGTGTATATGTGCCACATTTTCCCTGTCCAGTCTATCATCAATGGGCAATTGGGTCGGTTCCAAGTTTTTGCTATTGTAAACAGTGCTGCAGTGAACATACGTGTGCATGTGTCCTTATAATAGAACAATTTATAATCCTTTGGATATATACCCAGTAATGGGATTGCTGGGTCAAATGGAATTTCTATTTCTAGGTCCTTGAGGATTCACCACACTGTCTTCCACAATGGTTGAACTAGTTTACAATCCCAACAGTGTAAAAGTGTTTCTATTTCTCCACATCCTCTCCAGCATCTGTTATCTCCAGATTGTTTAATGATTGCCTTTCTAACTGGTGTGAGATGGTATCTCAATGTGGTTTTGATTCGCATTTCTCTAATGACCAGTGATGATGAGCATTTTTTCATATGTTTGTTGGCCTCATATATGTCTTCTTTTGAAAAGTGTCTGTTCATGTCCTTTGCCCACTTTTGAATGGGTTTGTTTGTGTTACTATTGTAAATCTGTTTTAGTTCTTTATAGATTTTTGATATAAGCCCTTTGTCAGATAGATAGATTGCAAAACTTTTTTCCCATTCTGTTGGTTGCCAGTTCACTCTAATGATTGTTTCTTTTGCTGTACAGAAGCTCGGGAGTGTAATTAGATCCCATTTGTCTATTTTGGCTTTTGCTGCCAATGCTTTTAGTGTTTTAGTCATGAAGTCTTTGCCTATACCTATGTCCAGAATGGTTTTGCCTAGGTTTTCTTCTAGGGTTTTTATGGTGTTAGGTCTTATGTTTAAGTCTTTAATCCATCTGGAATTGATTTTAGTGTAAGGTGTCAGGAAGGGGTACAGTTTCTGCTTTCTGCACACTGCTAGCCAGTTTTCCCAACACCATTTATTAAACAGGGACTCCTTTCCCCATTCCTCATTTTTGTCAAGTTTGTCAAAGATCAGATGGTTGTAGATGTGTGGCGTTGCCTCCGAGGCCTCTGTTCTGTTCCATTGGTCTATATCTCTGTTTTGGTACCAGTACCATGCTGTTTTGATTTCTGTAGTCTTGTAGTATTGTCTGAAGTCAGTTAGCATTGACACCTCCAGCTTTGTTCTTTTTGCTTAGAATTGACTTGGCTATGCAGGCTCTCTTTTGGTTCAATGTGAAGTTTAAGGTGGTTTTTTCCCAGTTCTGTGAAGAAGATCATTGGTAGCTTGATGGGGACAGCATTGAATCTGTTAAATTACTTTAAGCAGTATGGCCATTTTCATGATACTGACTCTTCCTAACCATGAGCATGGAATGTTTCTCCATTTGTTTGTGTCCTCTCTTATTTCATTGAGCAGTGGTTTGTAATTTCCCTGAAGAGGTCCTTTACATCCTTTGTTAGTTGTATTCCTAGGTATTTTATTTTCTTTGTGGCAATTATGAATGGAAGTTCGTTCTTGATTTAGCTCTCTTAAAGTCTGTTATTGGCGTATAGGAATGCTTGTGATTTTTGCACATTGATTTTGTATCCTCAGACTTTGCTGAAGTTGCTTATCCGTTTCAGGAGATTTCGGGCTGAGACGATGGGGTCTTCTAAATATACAATCATGTCATCTGCAAATAGAGACAATTTGACTTCCTCCTTTCCTAACTGAATACCCTTTATTTCTTTTTCTTGCCTGATTGCTCTGGCTAGAACTTCCTATACTATATTGAATAGGAGTGGTGAGAGAGGGCATCCTTGTCTAGTGCCAGATTTTGAAGGGAATGCTTCCAGTTTTTGCCCATTCAGTTTGATATTGGCTGTGGGTTTGTCGTAAATAGCTTTTATTATTTTGAGATACATCCCATCAATATCTAGTTTATTGAGAGTTTTTAGCATAAAGCGCTACTGAATTTTGTTGAAGGTCTTCTCTGCATCTATTGAGATAATCATGTAGTTTTTGTCTTTGGTTCTGTTTATGTTGTAAATTACGTTTATAGACTTGCATATGTTTAACCGGCCTTGCATCCCTGGGATGAAGCCTACTTAATCGTGATGGATAAGCTTTTTGATGTGCTGTTGCAATCGGTTTGCCAGAGTTTTATTGAAGATTTTTGCATCTGTGTTCATCATGGATATTGGCCTGAAGTTTTCTTTTCTTGTTGAGTCTCTGCCGGGTTTTGGTATCAGGATGATGTTGGTCTCATAAAATGATTTGCGGAGGATTCCCTCTTTTTGGATTGTTTGGAATAGTTTCAGAAGGAGTGGTACCAGCTCCTCTTGGTACATCTGGCAGAATGTGGCTGTGAACCCATCTGGACCTGGGCTTTTTTTCGTTGGTAAGCTATTAATTGCTGCCTCAACTTCAGCTCTTGTTATTGGTCTATTCAGTGTTTCAACTTCTTCCTGGTTTAGTCTTGGGAGGGTGCAAGTGTCCAGGAATTTATCCATTTCTTCCAGGTTTACTGGTTTATGTGCATAGAGTTGTTTGTAGTAATCTCTGATGGTAGTTTGTATTTCTGTGGAATCTGTGGTGATATCCCCTTTATCGTTTTTTATTGCATCTATTTGA